>JAZHYW010025463.1:0-15044 GCA_037355805.1 Ixodes ricinus | reverse complement strand
CACCCCTATTGAAAATCGCTCTGATGGGACTTTCAAATTTTTTAAAGGGTGTGAAGGGGACTTTAGGAATTTCTGAGATGTAGGCCAGGGGGCACCGATATTTCCTGGTGGGTTCAATTGCGATGCTCTCCTGAAATGTCTAAAGTGCCCTTTACAATGCCTTGAAATGTCTGAAAGCCTGTCAAGAAATTTTCTAATGGCGCCGGGAAACCTTTCAGGCTTCTTGTTTTGTCTAGGCAACGGCCCTTAGGTGGAGAAAACACATTTCTGCGTAACTAGAACATGAGCGCGCACTGTACGCGACGCGAAAAAGACTATTTGGAGAATCCCTGATCGTATGTGTGTACGGTCAGATTGCGACTACTGCTCTTCTGCGCATACGAGGGGCCCTGGACCCGTCTGTCACTGCCCGGGTGTTCGGTCGCCAAGGGGGCCACCGAGGGCGACCGCTTCATGTGGAGAATTGAGCGAGCCGCGGGCCGAGTGGTGTTGGCCGAGCGGCGTTTTGAGGCGAGCGCAATCCTTGTCCGCTCGAGGCAACCCGTGCAACCATAGATAAATGACAAAAAAAAAAGAAACAAGCCGAGAGCAATGCGCGTTTTCCAGGGAAAGAGGGACGCTCGCTGCGGGAGCGTCTCGTTCCGAGAATCGGTTCCTCTGGGGGACGGTCCCCAAAGAGCATGGCAACAAAACCCTGCAGACCCAGGAACACAGAAGGGGACGAACACAACACAACGTCTCAAACACAGCTGAAGGTTTAATTGTCAGACCTCTCGTTTAAAAAGGCAAGCTCTCCCCGCGCCCCAACCGACGTCCACAGTCCCGAGGTTGAAGCCGTCCTCCCTTCCGGTCCAATCCACGTCAGCAGCCCCTCCTCGCACACACACGGGCACACGCGCGCCAGGCGCGCCACAGCGTCCATGAGAACGCCCGACGAAGATGATTTGTTACCCACCACTGTCACTATTGCTAATCCCCCACTTCCTCGCAATGCGCCCTAGCTCCCCGCCGTCGAATCATGGCACAATGCACACCACCTCATACTACCGTGCTGCAAGTCTATCCTGACCACTAAAAAAGCTGCATTGTTTTAGAGGCATTCTGTTCGAATAAATCCTCTCCTTCGGGGTTTGGCGACTGCCGTGGACGAACTGAACTGAAATGGATGTGGAACCACTTTTCTGGTAATGAGCCGCTGCAGACTGTCGTCGCAAAGCGGCGTGAACGGGTGGACTGGGTAGGTAACACGCGCGATGAAATGTCCATACAGCTTGCAATTCGCGTACCGAGTGTTGATGAAACTTGTGTCGACGAAACGTGCGACAGACAAGCGGAATCAATACCAACTGCAACACCTGTGCTCCGTGAAAGTGCACGTCTACGCCAGAACAATTTAGGAAGCAGCACAGCATCACCTAAAGCACGGCACAGGAACTACCAACTTGAAGCACTTGAAGGCAGCTCTCCGGTGCGCCGCACAACCAAAGTGAGCCTTCGGTCATTTGAACGAAGCGGCACCACGATTGCACACTGCCAAGCACGACTCACGCAATTTCCGTCGCTAAACTGCGTATCCAAACATATTGCACACGCTTCACTGCAGACCTCGAAGATTCCGATGGTCAACGAGAGCACAGAAACGTCGCCTTAAAATTTACTTGCGGTATCCGAATCAATCCGAGGTCCGAGCAACGTAGGGCCGATTGTCTCTTTCGTGGCAATATCCCCGTCGGTCACCAGCGAAATGCACACCGTTCCTCCTTCTGTTCACGTTATACCTACGTCAGACACCACGCTGAACTCTGAAGTCGCTTTCGACCGGCCTCATATGACGGCTTCCGCGTCTGAAATCAACTCGCCGACACGAACGACAACAAACAACGCATCCGACAAGCTCCGGCCCAGCTGGGACCAGCCGCTGCCTGGGCGCTGCCATCTTTCCTGTGACGTCACGTATTTGGTTTGGTCATGTGACGAGTGGTCAAATTTGCGTACAATGGCAGCCGCCTTATGGGGGTCACTTTCGAGTGCAGACCGGAACCCCGGTTTATCGCTCTAAGCCCCTCTACCTCGTTGGGTGGCAGGCTGCCATCAAAATAGCGTGGGTGATATTCCGTGATTGATTGAAATTGTTTGACAAAACATGTTTTTGAAACCCGGCGTGAACGGTAGCCCGGTCTTTGAGGACCCGGTGAAAGTTTCACGAAATCGCACAGCACCGGGGAAAAGCAGCACAGCACGCATCGAAAGTCGCATCGAAAGAAGCATCGAAAGCAGACGCCGGTACGGAGTCTGCTTTCGATGCGAGCTGCGCTGCTTTCCCCCGGTGCTGCGCTTTCGTAGAACTTTCGCCGGGTCCTCAAAGACGAGGCTACCGTTCACGCCGGGTTTCAAGAATCTGCTTCGTCGAACAACTTCAATCAAGCACGAAATATCACCCACGGTACAGTGTACTAGATCTACGGCTATTTTATGGCAGCCTGCCGCCATTGCGCTGTCCGCCATATTACTATGATGGCTAGAGATGATATAACTCTACCAAAAAGATGGCCGACCGTGGCCGCATTCCCGTCCATAGGCGGAGCTGGTCAAACGCGATCCAGCAAATAGACATAGAGATCAGTGGGTTCGACGACTTGACTTTTAGCAGACAGCTGTGGCCAGACCTTGATACAAGCATGTCTAGGTTTGGAGAATTTTTTTTATGCAAAGGGTTGTTTTAATTTTATGAACAGCTGCAATTAAAAGAAACTAATTCTAATCACTGAAGAAGTTAATAACTTAATTTTTTGTACTGTATTAACTGAAATAACCAATCAGCGCTGCCCTTAATTCATTCCTTAGCCATTACCATCCAATCCGAAGCCAACTGGCCAGCCTGTCGCGCATGCGCACACGAGTCGAACCTCAATACAAGGTTCGTCGAATTTTCCACTAAAAGTTCGAAAAAGTCGAACCTGGCCGGAACTCGAACCGCGGCACGGTTCGCGACACCCCTATTTATTCATTGTGCCGAAATGGATCCCGCTGGATTCGCTTGCCTTTCTTGGGCTTACAGAACGGCTTGCTAAAATATCGAAACTGAAACGAAACCGAAACGCCGCGTCAGAAAAAACAGAAGACCGGTTGGAATTTTTCGTCTCTGCAAGCACAACGCCGTCCAGGTAATGGAAGTCACGAAGGCTCAGCGTGGTGCACCGGATGCTACACTCTACCAGGCGACAACCGTATACTATTAGGCAGAAATTGCAGTTCCAGCATGCATTGAATATATAGAAATAGAAAACTCCCGCAAGGCAAAACTAACAACCAATGACTCCAGGCCGTGTGATGGTCGAGACGAACACATACTCATGCCGGGAACTCCCAGTGAAGTTAATCTTTCGAAGACGCGCGCGAGAGCATGAAGGAGCAAATTCAGTAAGATATTAGATGTTTGCTTTTTTTAGGTTGGAGAGCGAAGATTATGCGGGTTTTGGCACTTTTGCTATCATTGTTTTATTAGCTTGTTATTTCTGTTATTTTAAGAAAATGGAAGTACCACAATCATTGACCCCGTAAGTGATGACGTCACAACATGGCGTCTGGGTCCAAACAAACCGTTGCTAGGGACGTTGCTATGGACTAATGCATGGAGACTCCACATGAGGCTAGATTTTTGCTTACAAGTAAGTAAACAATTTTTTGTAAGCAACCTAACTTCTTGATATCTAATTATGAAGATGTTCTTGTCGTCTCAGTGTCGTATCGCAACGATGAAAGCCATTTCTGAAGTCTTACACTCCGCTTTGCTTTGGTAGCAGACGACACGATAGATTTGCTGGCCTCTGTTGCAGCGGGCGTCTTCATTAATTGAATTGCGTCGGTAAACGAGCGACAAAAACAAGTGCATCACCATGGCCGTAAAGGCCTCCGCAATGTGCGTTTTTTTTTTCCTGTGAACAACCCAGCTTAGTTACGAGGGGTGAAAATGCAGTAAAATCAAACCACGTCACGCAGATCAGTTACGACGACGACCTGAAGTGCATTACCGGCGTAGTGCAGGCCACCATGAGAAACAAATCGTACGCCGTCGAGGTAAGTCGTTTGTTATTATTATTATTGTGGTTGTCAGGTTATTAAAGAATTGCATGTCTATCGCGATTTCGCAGTATTTTGCTTTTTTTTTCCCCTTGGTATACATCAAATTCCGTGGATGTGCTCTTTTGGTGAAGATCTTCATCGAACCCGCGATGCGAGTACAGTCTGTAATAAACTCACCTTATGTTTTTTATCCAGTTCTTTCGCGCTTTGGGGTCTTGCGGAAATCTGAAGAAACTGCAAGAATCTCTCTCCACGCGATGGTTACAACCAGGTATACGAAGCACCCTCGCATAGCGCGAGTCCGCAAACAAAATTTGGGATCTCAACCGTTCGCCTGAAGTGCTTTTCTCGCGGGTGCAATGCGATCTTTTAGCAGACTATCATCTCGATCGACGCCCGGACTTTCGATAAACCATATTTTGCATCGCACCCCACTATGAAATCTTAAAAGTGTATGAAACTCATTATATTTCAAACAAATGCGATGTCAGAATATCGTCTTTATTCACACGATTCAAACGACGGCCCCACTTGGCCGGCCGGCGTGCGGCAGACGGCATACTTCTTGCATTCGTCGTCTGCTGCAGGCATCTTGAGGACCGGAAGTTGCAGTCGTAAATATTTCAGAAACGAGCGATTACCGGCACACTTCTGTCGAAACATATATGACATTCAAGCTTTCTATATCTGTGATTTTTAGAAGTTTAAATCCTACTCCTGATTTTTGAATGGTCGGGTTTTCGTAGCGAAACCGAGCCACATGTATTCGTCCATAACAGCGAACTTGGCGTACTGTTTGTCCGGACTGTTAAGAATGGAACCTTCGGCGACCTTCTTCCGAGTTTCAACGCTGCGGAAACGAGTCCTGAATCTGTTCAGGGACCGTCGCCCGCCTGGTCCAGGCCTGCACGAAACGAGTCTCAACGCGTCCAGGACCGCCGCCCACCTGTCGAAGCCTGCGCGAAACGAGTCTCAACGCGTCCGTGACGTCAACGGGACGTGTGTGTGCGTGTGGGTTCGTGCGCTCACGAAAGGGAGAGAGGCATGACCCTAACTGCGGAGAACTTTGGCTACGACGCGCTTCTGGCTACGACGCGGCGGACCTTGCTACGACGCACTTGACGGCGGGTTGCTGCTGCGCACTTGCTGCCCTGGCGGGGAGTGAGGAGAAAACGGACCCTATATAAGGCGGAGCGTGAGGCTGCTCCGTTAGTTCTCTCGGATTTGACGACTGTATCGCAACCATGTAATTAAACCGTTCGTTACGTTACCAATTCTCCCACCTCCACTGGACCCCTGGGTTCTTCACTTCGGGAATGGTCGTCGTCACGAGCCAGGAAGCTCCCGGACGTGCAGGCCTAAACCCCGCCTCTAACGAGGACCCACGATTGTCGTCACACTCTACGGAGTCAATGTCCCGCGACGCGTTTGTGGCGACTGGCTGTGCTGGGGCGACATTTTTGTTCTCGCCGATTTATTCGCAGGTTTGAACAACCGTGAGCACGTCGCTGCGGCATAACGGGTACCGCTGGCAGGCGGCACCCTAAGTTCAGGCAGACATTGAGGCACCCTACATATCAGGGAGTACATCTGCTCAACACTGCACGATCTTTAGGGTGCTTTTACGAGCCACGCTCGTAGCGTATCCAAACGTCTGACCACGCACGCTAACATAACACACACAAAAAAATAGAATCAACAAAAGCATCGCCTTCACAGCCCAATATCAGGCCTTTCGCTAGAGTCTCGTTGATGACTATACTTCCTTTCAGCTTGGGTCCAGACGCAAGCCGATGCTGCTGCAGCGCGAAACACGTGATCCTGATCAGTGCTTGCACTGCACGAAGCGCAAGCGAGCTTGGCAGGGACGCTGAGAGCGCCCGCGGAGCAAGCGCGCTTGTAGCATCGGCTGCGTCTGGACTCCGAGCTGAAAACGAAGCAGAAGTTTACACTTTTTTTGCAAGCGTTCGCAAAGTGCCGACCAACGGAGCCATCAATTGTAATTCTGTTGTGTCTGCGTTTATGCAGCAGGGAAGTTAGCTCTGAGGGAACCTGGTGTCTTCGTTGGAGATGAAACACAACGCAGTACAACACTGGCTTGTCTCGATATCTTAAAAGTGCATCACGCATTAGTGATACATGACAGCACGCCGGTACGATGCCTCATCCAGATTGAAACGGGCAAGAGGCGGTGCATTGAATCCACTATCAGTGAGCTTTACAGCGTGAAGCCTGCTCCATATGCTACCGATCCACGAGCAAACGACACATCGCGGTCAGAATTCAGCTTCGAGAGAAAAACAACAGCAACAGCAAGAAAATCTCCGGTTTGAGGCATTTAGTACCGGTGTCGCCGTATCTCGTTTATCAAGTTGGAAATAAAATTAACAGGGCGATTTTATTTTACACAAATACGCGAATACATAGTCCATATTTTACCTCTTCTCGTCACGGTACTTCAAATTAATATTAGAGGCAACTTCAGTACGTACGGCGAAGCATTTTGTCACGTTTGTCTTCAAAAATAATCAGTATTATCAAAAATGCCTTAAGAACGCGCTAAAAGCAGTCAAAATGGTAAATATTTCTGGATTTGCCATTAAAAATCTCCAAAAAGCGCCTCAAAAGAAAAATCCACAGGGCCGCACAACCTTCGTCACGCTATCATAAGTAACCCCCAAAAAAAGAATGAATACTATTGTGCATTCCTCGAAAACTCAGGTTTTGTGGTAGCGAAACTTGTCCATTGAGTGACGAGCGGTTGAATTCCCCTGACCTCTTAGGTTTCAAATGCATGGCAGAGAGTTGATTCGGGTAAACTGTCAACTCGACGAAAGGTCATTGCTTCCTTACTGTAAGTCCTAGAAACTAGAGCAAGAATGTTGCGACACGAACCATATTACTCGCGACGTTTTATGTCCAACCTGATGTTGCCCTGGGGCGCTATAGAAAGAGCGTATCAGGGCACGAGCTCTTGGTATTCACAGAGGTACCTATTTATTTTCAAAATTTTCTCGCTCCTAATGGTCCAAATGCCAACTCTCTTAAAATCCCTAGCGTTCCTGATTTTAGTCAACCTACCGCCAACTCAACGGCGGTCACTCAGTATAATCAAAACACAAATGAATTAAATTCAAATCACCAACCAATTGAATCCAACGCCATCCGTTTCGATCATAACGAAGAACCACCTCAATTTAATCCGTTGTACCTGCAACAGTGTGCCCTCTGTTGGCTGCAGAATCCTATGTCACAACCGCGGACACAAAAGACACCGCCATTGCGTAAAACCTCAGAAATTCTACCAATGACACTTGTTTCTGGCTTTTGTAGTTTTAGAATCTAACGTACATTATGCGTGGCGTCGCTCGTTGCATCAGTGTGCAATGTTTCAGACCATTTATCAATGATCACGAGAATTTGAAAAAGGGTCTGTTAACAATGGCTACTGCACATCTGTCAAAACCGCTTTAGAGTCTGACAAACATGGAAGTAATGAATGAATTTTAAATGTATATGCGCGTTTCATGATTGGTTTCCCATATTCCAAAACCATGCATTGGCGTTATCTTTGCGCCGTGCCGCGGTCTCATCGTTGGGCTTAAGCTGTTCTTTTAAATCGTCTGCAAAAAATTGGTGGTGCGTTTGCGCCGTGGCGCGGTTGTATACGCCGAGTGTCGACGGGAACGATCTTTTGATGAAACGTCGTTCGACAAGCTGATTGTCACCGGAGTTGTTGTTCCTTTGGGTCCACAAAAAGTGGGTCAATACATCCAGTGCGCATGCATTGAGCCGTGCAGTCGGAGTGAAGGTGACTTGGGGTCGGTAGTCACCGGGTACTTGTCTCCTTGATAGGCCAAAGAGGGGTTCGGGCGTCTCCGAGATGACCGAGGACCGCGACAAACCACCCCGGAAATTGGTGTTGCCAGGGGAAAGCCTTGCGAGGCCTAAAACCCCCTCCCCTCCCCCTCCAAAAATAAATAGGCCGGTAGTTCTCGCTTTGAGCAGCGCTCCGGGCGAGCAAAATAGTATATTTGGCTCAGCGTGTGCGTCATTACGCTTCCCTCACTAGAGTTTTTTTCTACTCCGTTCCATTCTAAGTGCCAGCGTAGCAGAGGCTATAAAAAAAAAAAAGAAGAGAGCCCTGAGCTTTTAGTGTCCCTGTCAAGCACGCGCGCTCATGCAGTGCGAGCACCGTTCGGGGAAACGTGCTTTTGCAGTAGCTTCGGCTTCTGCTAACATCGTAAAGTGACACGCACGTGCCTGCGGAAGCATGAAAGAAATCAATGCAAATATAAAGCTGAAAGGGAACGTCTAATGGGACGCTGCCGCCAGGTCACGAGCCGTGAATTTTGGTTTGGCTTTAGCTTAGACGTTTTGTTAGTTGCGCACCTAGGAGATGCTGACATACGTTTTGTATTTGAACGCGGCAACATGCGAAATCTCCTGAAACATTACAGAGACACCCGGATGGTACAGCCATCATAACATGGTCGCGCCGAGCGAACGCGCTTGCGCTCCTTCCCCAGAGCAAAAGGCAGAGCCGGCGGCGTAGAGCGTTTGGCCATTCGTTGGGAAGTATAGGAGACAAATGAGGAGGCGCCATTGGCCGAAAGCGGGCTGGGCGTGTCCCAGGGCGTCTTCAGAAATTCGAATGTGACCAACCAGAAGCCGGAAATAATACCCTGGCGGTGGTCGCGAGAAACAAACCTGATAACTGCATTGGAGTAACTCTTAATGACTGAAAATATGGTACACGTGATGTTTCAATCACGCTCATCCAAATTGATGGTGGAAGAGTGCGACTAGCGGAACGATCGACATAATTCGTACGCCAAGCGCTGAGGGGCAGGAATCTGCTGTCCGAGCGGTCACACTCTGTCCGAGCAAAACAGAGTTGAGCGGCGCACACGTGCACCCTATTTTCAACCACGAAGAGTTACTACACTTCACTCTTACGTGCTTATTAAAACCATTTACGAACATAGACTTTTGATCAGAGCTGTTTCTGCTACCACCGCTAGGGGATTCTTTTCGGCTTCTGGTTGGTCAAGAGAGCATGCCAAGCCCTCTTTCCGAGTCTGACGCACGCCCTGACTCTGCCCCGCACCTCCTATTGACCAAACTCTCTACATATACGGCTCTGAGCAACGGGTCTATACCCGGCCGATCTTATCGGCCTCTAGCTTTCAATCCAGCCGACCCTATTATACTTCGTTTCAGCTTGGGTCCAGACGCAGCCGATGCACGGGCGCGAGCTCCGCGGGCTTTGAGCGTCCCTGTCAAGCACGCGAGCTCGTGCGGTGCAAGCATCTGTTCAGGGTCACATGCTCGCGCTTGTAGCCTCGGCTGCGTCTGGACCCAAGCTGAAATGAAGTATAGACCTTTTCTTTAACGGCGCCGCCATTTTGAGAATTGCGGCGCCGACGACGCCGTCTAGCGGCTTAGAAAAAGAAATACCGGCTAGTTCTGGCAGCACAGCTATCTGGGTAGGCAACGGTGTGGGTATGGGGGAACTTGGCTAGACTTGGCTATGGTCGGCTGCGATAACTTGGCTGGAGGTTGTCCGGTTGAATCCAGCTGGCTATTCACAGGCCATCACCTTGCCTCCTCGAGAGAACGAGGACGATGACGGTGAGGTGTTTTGACTGAGTTTCCACAGCGAAGTATATATGAGTAGTTTAATGCAGTCTATGCAGGTAAGCTCTCGGCATTTGATAGCTCCATCTTGAGTGGTGGCATGTAGACTTTTTCATACCTTTGACATACCACGGGCTTGCAGTGATAACCTAATTGGACCACCTGCACCGGGAATTAAAATCGGTCCTCTTGTCGTAGACGAAGTGGTCGTGAGCTTAAACGTGACGTTGAGTCTGATACGAATCTCTCGCGATTCAAGCTCGGAATCGGCTGACTTCATAAATAAGGATTCTTGGGAAAATGCGAAGCTCAATAACACTCCAGCCACACTCGCGCTGAAGCTTCCTTTGCTCATGGCACACTTCTCGCTATTGTTCTTATGCTTTTTTAAATTATTTATCCATCCGACGACCACGCAGTGCTAGCTAGAACAACCGTAGATTTTCGGAAATTGCAGCACGATAAAAAGGAGCACTCGGAACTAACTCATGCACGGCGTCCGTTTTTAAGCCTTTTCGCCCATACCCTTGGTGGTTGCATACCCTGTGTCAGCGGGCAATCCAAAAATGCACCAGGTCGAGGGTACGTCAGTTACTGGCTGGTTTGAGGCAGCCAGGCGAAAAGGTCTCATAGAGGCGAGATGTTTTTGTGGCGCTCTTCGAATGCCCTCTCGTGACATCATTATTTTTATGTACAAGTGTCGATGGTGTTTGTAAGGAGCATGGTGGAAGCCTGAGATCATGCTACCGCTCTGGAAGCCAACACTGCCAACATTGAAGTTCTTATATTCCTCTTAATTCTGTCGATGAGAAATTCTTTGCCAACGTCATGATCAGCATTCGGTAACGTTACAAGATTACCTCACTTTGTGGAATCCCCGCGTGAAGGCGATACTCCCCTACTCACTTCAGCCCACGTCCCGTCGTTCGAAGCACCATCTAGATTTACAGTTTACGAACTATGTGTTCCTTAGAGTACAATGAAGCGCCATCTAGGACGCTGCGCTTCGAAACGCACGTATCCCGCAGAGTACAGTCAATACCACCTAGGAATACAAGGCCTGGCGCATGACGTTTCGTTAGTAGATCCCCGACCCGCCCCAGCGGCAAACAGGCTGAAGCTTGACGAGAGTATGGGCCGCGTCCCAACTGCGTCGCAGTCTGCTCGCAGCCACAGCTGTGTGCGTGACCAAGCGGAGGCGCGAGCGCGACAGCGAGCTCTCCAGTCTCGTTTTGCAACGTGCACGCGAACATTTCTTCGGCCAGGAGCGCGAGCGCCAGCACGCGTTCCTGGCTTGGAGACTGCGGCATTTTCCGGAGCGCGCGCGCCTCGTTCTGGCGGAAGCATCGCTCGCACAGCGAAGACAACTCGGCGGCGTAAAACTTTCCTCGAAAGCGGCGTCCACTGCTATCATCCAGCGTCCAGCTGAAGCGGCTTTGCAGCCCTTCGTGCCAGGCAGTTAAGGGTACTTCACTCACGAATTTGACGCTCCACGTGAAAACGTCTAACTTCATTGTAGGCGCTATAGCAACAGACACTCGGCGTGAGCATCTGTTTTATTATCTGCTACGCAAACCATTGAAGCAGGCGACGGAGCAGACGACGTCGCAGACGATGTAGCAGACGATGTAGCAGACGACGGTGCTCATCCGGGCCTGCCAGGGGGCGCCGAGGGGATCTACTAGTGATGACGTTTAGTAGGAGGGCGTAAAACGCGTGTGTCTAGGTCGCAGTGGTATTGGTACAGTACAGGCAGCCAATAGCAGCTGTTTCGCCCGGCGCCGAACGACAAAAGGCGAGTCGTGGTGAGTGAGGGCCCCCCCCCCCCCTCACCTTCCACCACGAGTTCGCGAATTCGCAACGGGGGTGCTGCTCGTGCACGGAGCGTCTATGAGCAGTTTCGTAACTGAGCGAATCTAATAACGTTGGCATTCGGCCATTCGCGTAAGACCGACCTTTTTCTGTAGACTTATTGTTTTTTAGCACAGTACTCTCCAACAAAGTGTCATTCACAGACCAGAAAAACAACAGCGGAAAACATCACTCTGCCGCCTGTTAACAGACGCGAGAGAAAGCTGATCGCCTGCTACAAACCAACCGCCGCTGCGAGGTTAGATCGGACGCAGGCCGCAGTTGCGTGGCCCGCTAGTTCTACGTTGTAGCCATTTTCGACGACCCAGTGCTTCTTTTGCAAATCCTCGACTCCGTGCCGCCGTACAAGGCTATACCGACCGGTGGACGAAGGAGCCCGGCGGATAAACACATCGGAGGCCGCCATCCTGCCTTGTGTACGCTGGTGTAAAATGTTATCTTCAAAATACACGCCCCATTGGCGGAACTCGCGAACGGGCCAAAAAATGGTCTGGATTAATCAGGTGCAAGGCAGTGGCACCACGTTCTGATCAGCAGCCGGAGGACGCCTCTCGGTCTCACCTGACCAAAATCGGACCTCCGGACTGTGCTTTATAACCAGCTCAATCTTACTCTCGGGTAAATTTTTCGTACCTTTCCTAAAAACATAGTTGCGCTAACTGATCCAGCACTGAACTCACGTTTTTAGAATCCAGGCCACGGGCTTCAGGGGAGATATAGACAGGATCTCTCCAGCGGCACTCGCATCACATCAGGCAAAAAGCGTGTAAAATGAGTACTAATTTTTCTCTTCATAAGTTGAATTGCGATTATGCAGGCACACTTTAGATTAGATTTAGGTTTTTCTTTTCAAGACGTATTCGTTTCAAACTATAAGACTTAATTTCTTCCTTCAAGCAACCTAATTTTGAAAGAAATACTATCCGCAGGGCACGAACAATGCGCAAAACTTATTTGTTATTTTTTTTTTTTTAATGCGACGTAGTATGGATCTTTTTTTAAAAAAGAAGCCTCCTGGCCGTTTTCATTTTAGTGTAAGTGCGTATGGCGCGTAATCTATTGCTTATCCGGAAGCGGTCGCAGAACATGCGTGTGCTGGGCAATCAGATCGCACGCCGGGCTGAGCACTTGTATATATTGGAATGGCGTATAGTTTTGCCACGCTGCCGCTACCACAATCCAGAACCGTGTGGCATACACCTAAGTTTGGTCTTTTGGTTTAGTCAATCGGAGCAAGCGGGCAGAACCAGTGCGTGCACCAGACGCAGAAAGTGGGCTCGACATGCTCTTTTTGCCCACCAGAAACCTAAAAGAATCTCCTAGCGGTGGTAGCGAGAAACTGTTTTAATCAGCTATATGTTAGGTATGTGGTTTTAATAAGCGCGTAAATCTGAAGTGTAGTAACCCTTCATGATTGAAAATAGAGTGCACGTGATGTTTCGATTATGATCAGGCAGAAAGACGTGGGTAGTAGCATGATGCGGCTACGCTCAACCCTGTCGTCGCTCGGACAGAGCGTGACCGCTCGTGACGGCGAAATTCCCGGCCCTCGGCGCTAGGCGTACGGATTGTGTCGATCGGTTCGCTATTCACACTCTTCCACCACAATTTTGGGTGAGCGTGACCATATTTTCAGTCACAGAGAGGTACCTGACGCACTAATGAAGTTTGTTTCTTTTTTTAGGTTTTAGTTGAGTTTGAGACGTTGTCTGTTCCTTTTTTTTAGTTTTAGCTGAGTTCAAGATGTTGTTCTGTCCCTTTTTCTTCTTACTTCACGAGTTTCCGTTTTTCAAACCACAGACTCAGGTTTTCAATCATTATGTATAACTTACACCAGCTCGCCTGCACTTTAACCACGTTTTCGCCATTGATCATACCCGAAGCAGGACTAGTACCTTTCTCTCGTATATACTCTCTCCCGTCGTCGCCATCGTCGCTGCTTGTTTGTCAAGCGTATGTGGCACTGGAAAGGTTGGGACAGACGATACTACTTTGTGGGACAGCCATACTGCTTTGCGGAGTTAAATACATTTCTTGGAATAATCTCGCTCTGTCTTTTATATGGACAACAGGCGACCTCAACTACTTTCTCGATCCTAAGCTTACAGGATCACGTTAAATAATTTTTAATATAAATCTGGCCGAGATTTTTAATTCATAGTGAAAATTGCAGTTTTGGATTTCTTTCATAATTTTAGTGCTTTTACCGAGTGCTACGGTGGTAAATCACGCTGACCAAAATTTTATTCAGAAAGAGAAGTACGCAGTAAGTTCGGGCATAGCTCGAGTTTTGTCGGAGATTTTGTCTTGGCTTTTTGAATCTTCAACTGCATGGTCTAATTCAGAAATTGTCTTTAGAAGGAGTTATGTGGACGACATTCTGTTCGCAAAAATGATCCTTTGTTTGTTACTCTTTTTCTATTGATACTGTCAATCTCTCTGCGAGATGGCAACAGGAGTGGTACATCGAAACACTTTCATGCAGGGTGCAATTGCCGCGACAATAAAGCAAAAAAAAGAATCTGAATATGTTGTGCATTTACAACGTCAGGTGTAGACTGTTTCAATTGATTATTGGCAATGAAGAGAGAACTTAAATGTATAATTTTTTATTTTTATGCGGCTTTATTGTTTTCCTATCTGTATATCGGGTAGACATGGGGAAAAGCTATATATTTATCGTTCTTTATTCCAAGCTCGTCATTGGAAGGCAGGGTGGCCAGGCTGACCCGGCCTTACAGCCACAAACAAAACCACGAAACTTCCAAGAGCCACGGGGGGGGGGGGGGAGGGTGAAAGGCAATTTTTTGTTTAGAGCAATAAAAACTCGGAAGTACTTTCAATCGATCAATAAAAAGCAGCTCAACAGTACATAAACAGTTCAACTGTACACGTAAAAACTCGAACTACTTTCAATTTTTCAGTCGAAAAGCAGTTCAACTGTAAATACGGAAGTAGTAACACAAGACTACCACACCACAGCCTGTCTTTCGATTTAAAACGTCGTTCCATTTTTGTTTTTGGGGGAAATTGTTCGTGTGACGAAGAGGGAGGCGGGGTAGGGGGGGGGGTAGGGGAGGGAGCCGCGAGTCGCACTTAGCACGCAAAGAGCCGCAGCTTGCCCGCCCCTGCAATAAGGGTAAAAACATATAAGGGTGGTTTCTTCTCCTCGTTTTCTGTAGGGTTTCCAGGTCTGCTTCATTACAGTGTTTGGTTGGGGATACATATGAGGAGTACATATTATACACAAAGCGCACTGCTAGTCTGTGAATTCTCTTAACTTCTGAAATACAAGATAAGGTATGTGGATCCCAAATGACGCTTCCATAATATAGAACTGGCTGAACAGAGTTTTCTACAGTAGTAGCTTTAATCATAGGATACCTGTCTCATATAAACACGGAAGAAACCCAGCTTACACACTGCTTTGCTAGATGTTTAATTGACAT
>JAZHYW010025462.1:0-57038 GCA_037355805.1 Ixodes ricinus | reverse complement strand
TGTCGAACAGTGCTGACATATTTAAAAGCCTTAAACTACCGAATTTTCATTCTCTGTTTATTCAGACTGTAGTGCGTCGGTACTTTTGGAACAGCGATTTTAAAACACCAGTTATTCCATCCCGCACATTGCGTCGCAGCTCTCGTTTTGAAGTGAAGCTTTGTTCCACCCGATATGGCAAATGTATGCGGGAGTACTATGTCCCGTTTCTGTTCAACGCCCTCCCGGACTCTATTTACCAAGTTACATCATTGAAGACGCTGAAACAAGAACTCAAGTGCTTAAATTTGGACACTAGTTAACTGCCTTTTCAAGGTGTGTGTATATATAGACTGCCTGTGAGATGATAGTTGTGTGCTAGTTCAAACATTATTTTTTGTGTGTGAATTTTACTTTATCCTGTACCTAGGCAGACACATATGTCCGTTTTTTTTTAGGGTGTCATCAGACAAGCCTTTATTGGCTTTGATGTACCCGTATTCACATCCTACTTCTCTCGTCTGAATGGGTCAATAAATTTATTATTATTATTATTATTATTATAATTGGAAAGGATTCCTCGGAACGAGTATATTTTAACGATAATCTTTCCCCGTTGAACAGAGAGCTTTTCTGGCTGGCTCGGTCTCGGGGAAAAGAATGCGGTTACAAATTCGTTTGGGTTAAACACTCACGAATTTATGCAAAAAAAGAAGAGGGAGCTCCTCCGATAAGAATTCTGCAACGAGGTGACCTGGATCTGATTAAATAATGGCTTCAGTCAGTTTTTCTGAGTTCACTAATTTCCATGCTTTTAATGCCTCATTCGATGCCTCTTGCTCCAATAGCTTCACTGTTGCACATGTAAACATTCGAAGCATTCGCAAATACTGGAACGAACTGAAGATTATTGTTGATAAAGTTCACGACCGGATAGATGCCTTGGTGCTAACAGAAATCAATATGGGTGTACATCATCTTTCGCTATTCAAACTACCGGGATTTCAAAACTATTTTTATACCCGCCAGAATGCTCGAGGAGGTGGAATAGCTATTTATGTGAAAGAGTTTTGGACAGTTGAAGAAGTAGAAATGCTGTTCACGTCGTCAGAAAGCATAGCTCTAAAGGTGTTTAACGCAATCCATTCAATTTATCTGATAACTCTGTATAGACCTCCCTCCTCTAACTGTACTACCTTTTTAGAGGAGTTAAATGAAAACTTAAAAACACTAACTACTGAAAGTCATTTATGTATGGTGGGTGATGTAAACATCGATACTCTCAAGAAGTCCAAGCCGGTCGTCTGCGACTACCTCTCGCTACTTTCGGAGAATGGGATACATTCCACCATTCAAAGTTCCACCAGAGAGGAAGTGCTCAATCAGAAATTGGTTTCATCATGCCTAGACCATGTCAACGTTCGAACATCTGATGCTTCCGTTCAGTCCTCTGTTATTTCACAAAAGCTAGCTGATCACTACTTTGTCACCTGTCGATATACTTTCTTTTCCAAGCACCATAAAGAGATTCAATCAATATGTCAAGTAGAGAAGCTTGATATAAACAGGTTTGATCGGCTGATCAAAGCTTTTGACTGGTCGGAATTCATGTCCTCGGTGGACACGATAAGCTTGTACCCAAAATTCATTGAAATTATAAAACGTTTTCAGATGATGTCAAAAACTGTAGTTCGTATAAAAAAGCGCAAACCAAAACTTCCCTGGTTGACGTCAGAAATTCTTGATGCTATCGATCATAAAGAGAAACTGTGGAAAAGGAGCCGACGCTCCCCTACGAACGCTGCTCTCAAACTGGAATGCAAAATTTATAGAAACCGTGTAAACGCTCTCCTTCGGTCTGCAAAGCGAATATATTTTGCAAATAAGATCTCGAATGCCCGTTCCAACCCGAGACTCACGTGGTCGGTAGTCAACGAGCTTAGAGGCTCTACAAAAAAAATGTCTCCCAGACGCTTAGAAAACATTTCGGATTAGACATGAATCTGACTGTCAACGCGCTCAATAGTTTTTTTGCTTGCTCAACTCTTAGCTCATCTACTGCAGTGATTTCAACACCCGCCATTCCGTCTGTCTTAGAATCGGCGTTTCTTCCTCTTCTTTCTGAATTTGAACTGCGATCATATATTTTCGGATTTAAGCGCTTCAGATCTGCGGGTGTTGACGGAATTACTGTGAACGATTTATGTCGTAACTATGACACCTTAAAGGACGTTCTCCTAGTAATAATTAATAACATCCTGGAGAGTGGAAATATCCCTGGTGAATTAAAACAAGCTTTAGTAGTTCCCCTGTTTAAAGGGGGTTCACCTGATAAAGTTTCCTCGTACCGACCCATCTCAATACTTTCTTGCATTTCGCAAATCTTGGAAAAACATTTATTACTTGCTATGTCTGGTTTTCTCGAAAAACACAACATAATATCTCCCCATCAATACGGATTTGTCGCAGGACGTGGTACTTCTTGTCTCCTCGAGAAATTTTCTGATTTTTTACACCACTCTTTTGAAAACAACATGGTTACTTGTGCACTTTTCATCGATGTCGCCAAAGCTTTTGACACCGTAAATCACGACGTTCTTTTAAGCAAGTTGCAAAGAATCGGCTTCCGGGGGCCATTTTATTCTTTGATTAAGAGCTTCTTATCAAATCGTACCCAGGTTGTTTGTGTTGACAACATTCGTAGTGCTCTGGCATGCTTAACATCTGGTGTTCCACAGGGGTCTATCCTGTCGCCTTTATTGTTCAACATATATGTAAATGACACCTCATCTGTTGTTACCACCTGCTTCATACATCAGTATGCAGATGACACCGTCCTATTCTCTCGGCACCTAGATTACCAGCGGGCAATGGAAATGCTTCAGGTGGACGCTGTTAACCTTATGGACTGGTTCTCTACAAACAAGCTTCGAGTTAATACTGCAAAAACGAAACTGATATGTTTTCGTAATCCTTTAAAAAATGTGAATTTGACTTTCCCCTTATATCTTCATACATCTAACTGCACTTGTACCGATTGTACTCCAATACAATATGTTGACTCTATGAAATACTTAGGTGTTCACTTTGATTGTGATTTAGCGTGGGGTACTCATATGTCTCATTTATGTCAACGTCTTCGTACAGTCTGTTGTTTCATGTACAACATTAAAGGGATTTTACCGTTATCCATTAAAAAAACATAATACACGCCTTAGCGTACAGCGTACTGAGGTACGGCATCACCGTATTTTTTAATTGCTCCCTCCAATGGCATTCAAGAATCGATCGGATTTTAAAGGGTATTCTCAAAAGCGTTGCCTATCACACGCAATACTCTAGTACTGATAATCTTTTTGAGTCTCTTCAGTTGCCATCCTTTTACTCTCTCTTTGTTCAAACAGTTATCAGGCGGCACTTTTGGGAAAGCGAGTTCAAAATTCCATCCAATCCATGTCGTGAACTCCGATGTTTCGTTCCTTATCAAATTCCTTCGGTACGGACTCGATATGGTGAGAGTCTGCGCAAACATTATGTACCTAGCCTTTTTAATGACTTCTCGCACTTGCTCAGTTCCATCACCTCTAACAAGCAATTGAAAAGGAAGCTGCAAAATGTATTTTCTGACATTACTAGACAGTAACCTGGGCAAAGATGTTTTTTTTTTTTAGGTATGTGATTGTGCTTTTGAACGAATGCTCCTGCTTTCTACACTGCATCTTCTGCTTATGCTACCCGCCCTACCTTTTCGGTGTCCTCCTGCAGCATCAAGTGTTCAATCATGCTTAAATTTGTCTTTTTTTTTTTTTTACATTTATGATCATACCGAATTCAGTCGCCCAAGGTGCCGCATGGGTGCGCGTCTGCGTTTGCTTTGTTTCCTTTTCTCTTCCACCTCATTCTACGACTTATCGTGCCACGTGACCTCGCACTACTCTCCAAGGCCCTCCGAGGTTCTACCAACTGTGTGATTGTTGGCGTGTGCTCGTCGTTGTCGTGCCTGTGCGACTCGAAGGATCTACAATGTTGATCCAACTGAGTGTGTGTTGTGTTCTCGTCCTCATCGTGCCTGTGTGACTCCAGGGCCCTATGAGGCTTAGCCTATTTCTGTGTGTTGGTTGAGTGTTCGTCGTCGCCGTGCCTGTGATACTTTTGTCAATTAAACTGCTGGGTCATTCCATGCCAAAGGAGACGGCAATTTTCGTCATATTTTGGATATGCTTGAAAAAAATAATATGTATAAAGACACGTTTGAAAATAAGGATGGCTCAGTTTGAGGGCTAAATTAGTTTTATTTTTGCTGACGTCATGCTCCAAAGTGCAGGGAATCGGAGAAAACCCTCTGTATTTCGAAAAATTGATGAAAAAAAGCTATTCTTACCACATAATTTTAACTTTGCATGCAATCGAGCACTAATATATTCTATCTTACCTTGAAAGGAAAACAGCTTACGCCGCCATTTTGGGTCCAGACAGGCACTCCAAACCTAAGCAAATTTTTAAGATTTCTTGATTTTTTTTAGTCAACTTGAAATTAAAGTTTGACTAAGAAACTTTTTTCACTTATTTTTCTGAACCTTATGCTCCACTAGGTTGCATTATAATTATAAAAAAATATTCGGACAGTTTTTAATAAAATGGTGAATATGTCACTTTCTTCAAAAACGGCCATATAGAGGGTGAAAAAAAGCCATGTGGGCAACGGTGCTCGCATTTTCTGAAATAGCCGAAAGGTTAACCAACCCAATCTGCTCAACATATCAAAAAATTGGAAAAGTACTTTTTGTTATTTTGGAGAAATTATGTTTTTAAATATGAGGCAGAACAGCATCGCCTCCAGGCGTCCACCTCGTCGGCAACGCACGCCGTCGTCTGCTACGGTCGAGTGAAACACTGTACGGGGTACTTAATTTCGTTAATTATATTTCTATAGATAAAGCTGAGGATCTTGACATTATGACATGCCTATTTATAGTGACTAGAAAGTGCATATTTTTTTTTTGCTGTAAACTATATGTCCGGGTGCGCTTGCAAGTTAAATAGCGACAACTCGAAATATTGTTTGGGATACTTTTTATCAAAGCCGAAACAAAGCACGTTAGCATCTCACCGGCGTTTTTGTTTCTTCTTATGTAAATAAATATAAAATATAGTCCAGAAATACTATATCACATCTAGAATATCAATGTTTCATTACCTTTCAGTTCGTGTCATATGCTAGAACACTGCGCACGTCTGGAACGTCACCGTTGTGATCCGTCTGCTGCGATGCTTTTAAATTCACATGCAAAACTCTTCCTGTACGATGGATGTGGGTGTTATTTTAGCTACCACGTAATAATATTCTTTTGGCACGCTAATTTGAAGGCTTGAATTCCACTTTACATGTGCTCAGGTGACGGGAGACAAAGCCGTCGTTTGCTGACCGAGTTGTGAATGCAGACGGTTCGTCAGAATTGGTTAGCAGACGGGGCGCGTCTTCACTTTTTGGTCATACTGCGTTTGCTTGTAAAAAATGAAATAGTGGACGCGGGAGATCGTCAACGATGCCGAGCGATAACGGTGATTTGGTTTATTTTCAACGAAAAGGTATTGTGGTGCAAATACATAGTGAAACTGAAAAACACAGAGTGAAAGATTGGAAGAAGCAGAACATTAAAAGTGGATATTCAGGCCAACGGCCATTCGAAGGTTATAACACAACGGAAGCATGTTGCGTGTTTACCACTTGTAAAATAAATGACTCCCCTATATAAAAAACGGTTCCGTGTTGTGCTCCTATCGAAAACCCCTAAATATGAGTATTCACTTGCCCTTTCTGGTATTTGAGGTCTTATCTGAGTGACATCTGTATATAGTATTTCTAGACTATATATTACATTCATGTAAATAAGAAAAAGAAATATCGGTGAGCTACAAACGTGCTTTGTTTCGGCTTTGATTAAAAGTATCCCAAACAATATTTCGAGTTGTCGCTATTCAACTTGCAAGCGCACGCAAAAATATTGTTTAGAGAAAAAAAAATTATGCACTTTCTAGTCACTATAAATAGACATGTCATAATGTCAAGATTCTTAGCGTTAGCTATACAAATGTAATTAACGGAATTAAGTTCCCCGTGCAGTGTTTCACTCGACCGTACCAGACGACGGCGTGCGTTGCCGACGAGGTGGACACCTAAAGGCGATGTTGCTCTGCCTCATATTTTAAAAACATAATTTCTCCAAAATATCAAAAAGTACTTTTCCAATTTTTTGATATGTTGAGCAGATTGGGTTGGTTAACCTTTCGGCTATTTCAGAAAATGCGAGCACCGTTGCCCACATGGCTTTTTTTCACCCTCTATATGGCCGTTTTTGAAGAAAGTGACATATTCACCATTTTATTAAAAACTGTCCGAATATTTTTTTATAATTATAATGCAACCTAGTCGAGCATAAGGTTCAGAAAAATAAGTGAAAAAAGTTTCTTAGTCAAACTTTAATTTCAAGTTGACTAAAAAAAATCAAGAAATCTTAAAAATTTGCTTAGGTTTGGAGTGCCTGTCTGGACCCAAAATGGCGGCGTAAGCTGTTTTCCTTTCAAGGTAAGATAGAATATATTAGTGCTCGATTGCATGCAAAGTTAAAATTATGTGGTAAGAATAGCTTTTTTTCATCAATTTTTCGAAATACAGAGGGTTTTCTCCGATTCCCTGCACTTTGGAGCATGACGTCAACAAAAATAAAACTAATTTAGCCCTCAAACTGAGCCATCCTTATTTTCAAACGTGTCTTTATACATATTATTTTTTTCAAGCATATCCAAAATATGACGAAAATTGCCGTCTCCTTTGGCATGGAATGACCCTGCTGGGTCTGATCCTACAAGCCCCTGATGGCTTTGATCGGACCCGAAATTGATCTTGGTACTGGGCAATTTGCGAATAAAGATTTATTATTATTATTATTATTATTGTATTATTATTATTATTATTATTATTATTATTATTATTATTATTATTATTATTATTATTATTATTATTATTACTATTAAAATGGTACAACCAGGACGGACACCAGCTCACCTTCGAACTGCGTGTAGGTCGGGTCAAGCGTGAATTCCCCGAGCGAGCCGTTGACGCCGAGGTGGGAGTTGAACGCCTCGATGAGCGACGTGGGCACCACGGGCTCGCGCCTCTGGTGGAACAGCACGAAGTAGTCCACGATGATGCTCCCGGGGCTGCGTCACGAAACACGACGCGTCAGTAGTGTGCGGGCTACGGGCAAGCACGAAGGCGTCGGGAACCGAAAGAAGGCACACCCGCTAGCCGGTCTCCTGAGCATTCTCATAGTCTAATTTATAGGACGCCTAAGTCCCAACACGTGACATGATTATCAAAGTTTGTCGCAAATAATTTTTGTAATTATTATTATTATTTATTTTTCTTCTTTTTTTTTTGGGGGGGGGAGGGGGGAGATGCTTAATGTCGTCTGAGAAATAAAACTGGAATATTACGGAAAATTTATTTTTATTAAAAATGTTTTTTTTTCTTGGTTGTATAAGTGAAACAAATTTCGAAACTAACGCTTGGGGTCTAAGAGGTGTGATGAAGGGAATAATCATTCGTTTCGAAAATTTGGAGCAAACTAACTGACACGTGGCGAACACGTTTGTAGCAGCAGTCGTAAAGAAACGAAGGATGGCAAATATTTGTTGAAGCGATCAACAAAGTCATAGCTGCCGCACTTCTATCAAACACCAAAAGCCATGTTTTTCGTGTTTGGAACGTGCACGCCTTGATAAGATAACATATATATTATCTAAAATTCACCTATATGTCTTAATCATCAACAGAAAGGGGAAATTAGTAATGCTCCTAGTGGATTTACTACGGTTCTTGAGGTTAAAACGGGTATAGTCGTGTTCTTATCCTTAGGAGGAATTTTCCAACTCGATCGTCACAGCTGTTAAAGACCACACCAACGAGGTTATTTAGAATGACCAGAGTTTTCCTGGTGTCACAGCGACGCAGCTTGTATTGACGTTTCCTGCTCCAGCCTTTTACAGTCGCAGTTGACCCTGTCCGGTTTGATCAATGGCCAACTTTCACACTTCTAGTCGAGTGTCCTGCGCTGACTACGATGGTCGCCATAAAAAGAAGATATATTGAAGTGAACGTTTTCGCTCTGTAAAGAACCTGAACATGGATCTGCTGAGGTCAGCCCCGCCCCCCCCCCCCAATGCATTACAGCAGTGAGGGATACCGACATGTTGTACCATAATTGCGTCGCACGTCTGGGTGAGACACCTACTGTGCCCCTGCCTGTGAATTCAGCTCAAGTTCACGCCCAAGTGCTGTCTCAGAGCATGCGTTACTGAGAGACATGAATGAAGAGATTTCTGGCGGCGCACTAGAGACAACTCCACTGCGAGTGCCGTCGACAATCAATCCGAAATACCGAAAGTCCTACGTGAAAAGAAAGCAAGGCGAAACAAAAATAACTTTCAGCAGAAATGTCTAAAAAAAAATTGGCTACTGGAACCAAGCAGCTCGAGCCTCCCGACAGATCGTTCTTACTTCACTTGCGGCGACTATAGTGGCTGAATATCCGCCTACCTTTTGTCAAGGCGCTGACAAACCGGCAGGGGTGTCAGCTTTTAACACTTAATCCTGTCAGAGTTACTTTTACTGAAGCAAGGAAGTTAATTCCAGAAGCATCGAACTATCTGTTGCGCAAGTCGAGACAACTGCACACCGACTGCGGTGTCTGGGAATCGTCAGATCCACACAGCGGCCACAAGATAATTTTATTTATTTATTTATTTCCAATACTACTAATCCCACTAACGATTGTTGTAAGGTGATACATCATACAGAACGCTTTTTTGTTTTCTTAATACACACTTGAAGATAATGTTGTGCAAGCCTATGTCGACAGGTGCGCTTCCAAGTTAATGAGAAAATGTTCTTCACTACAGGCGCACCGACTCACCAACTGAACTTCTTAAAAGGTCGAGTCTCCTTACACTAGCTAACAGGGCTAAGCGACTTAGGCTTAAGTTCTTGTACTCTCTGCTACATGATGCTTTCAAAATTGACGAATCCAAGTACGTCTCTTTTTCAAATACTAGACAAACCAGGCACAAACATAGTAAAACCTTGACTGAATACTGCTTTAAAAATGACTGCTTCCGCTACTCTTTTTTTCCTTTAGCTACTAGAGAATGGAATCAACTAGATCCTTTCATTACTAACAGCACCTCCTTCACATCATTTCTATCTCGGTTGGATGTTTTATTGCACAGTGATGCGTAATTAGGAATGACTTGATTTGAATATTTTTTTATATTTTCACGTGTGATTGAACAATGGTTGTTTAATTTGGCTTCAAAAATGTATGTTAACCCTTCTGCATTAATCTTAAAGCTATTTCTACTTTTCTTTATATCCCAGTGTTTATTGTACAAATTACTTGCATTTTTATGTTGTAGATGTGATGAAATGTGAACAAGTGTGTATTTACTTTTGTGTGCTCCTTCCTGCGAAAATCCCTAAGGAATTGGCAGTATTTTCAAATATTGGAATGCACAATGTTTCGCGGCAAGTGATTCCAATCGTTGATAGATCGGAGAAAAAAGGAACATTTGAATCAATTATTGTGGGTTGGAAGTTCGTAAAGTTTACCATGGTTATACCCTGTTAGCCGTTTACTAGTAGGGGTTAGATAATTTTCTGTGGGAATGTTGAAGCTGCTAGCTAATTCATATAAAAATTGAGCCTTGCTATTTTCGCCCTTTTTTTTAGTGACAACAGTTCTAATTGCTTAGATAGTTCTGAGGAGGAATCATGCAAACTATATTTGTTACATATAAACCTTGCAGCCATTCTTTGTATTCTTTCTAACTTGCTAACACCAGAGGCCGTGTATAGGAACCAGACGACGTTGGCGTATTCAAGCATAGGGTGGACTAGTGTTTTGTAGCCTAATAATTTCGTCTCAGTTTATCCACTTTTTAAGGTTCTTTTTAGAAAATTAAGTTTGTTTAGCGCTTCTTGAGTTGTAGAGTCAATGTATAAGTACCAACGAAGGTCATGGCTTATATGTAAGGCTTGTAAGCCAAGGTACTTGTACTCTGTGACTTTCTCCAGGCGTTTATTGTTAATGTGAATGGAAAACGATTTGAGTTGCTTTTTGCTAGTTATGGTCATAAATACAGTTTTACCTAAATTTAATAACATCTGCCAGTCGTACACGTTGTACAATGTGTTGAAGAGCATTGTTAAGGTTGATTTTATCTTGTTGATTGTTGATTTGTGAGTAGAGTATATAATCGCCAGGAAAAAGGTGGATTTTTACATTAACGTTTTGAACTATGTCATTTATGTAAATCAGAAACAGGAAAGGTGCGAGCACCGATCCCTGTGGAAAACCAGATAACACTTTTCCCTTCGACGATGAATGAGCGTCGATTGTTACAAACTGATAGCGACAAGAAAGGTAGTTTCTTATCCAGTTAAGTATTTTACCTGCTTCCAGAATAGTTTCTAGCTTAAATAGTAGTTTTGTGTGGAATATTTTGTAGAAAGTTTTCAATAGATTTATGAATATAACGTCAACCTGACTCCTGCTGTTAATTACAGTAGAAAAGTCATGAATGCTTTCCGTCAGTTGAGTACAGTTGATAACCGACGCCTGAAGCCGTGCTGGAATGGGGTTATTATATTATTGTGCTCGACGAAGGTTGAAACGTGTTTTAGAATAATGTGCTCGAGTATTTTGCAGCAAGTTGAGCTGAGAGATATAGGCCTGTAATTAGTAAACTCGTTTTTGTTTCCAGATTTATATATGGGGATTACTTTAGCCGATTTCCAATCCTTAGAAATTTCTCCTGTGTTGAGGGAGTGCCTAAAGATGAGTACGAGATACTTTGCTATTCATTCCACGTACCTTTTTAAAACTTCATTGGGTATATAGTCAGGGCCAGCACTCTTTAAAATCGAGGTTAATTGAGAGCTGCAAGACAGCTTGTTCGGTAACTCACATCGCCCTAAGTGGCCAGAGCTGAACAAGATACAAAAGAAGGTATATTACCATCATCCGTAGTAAATGCAAAAATAAAATATTAATTAAACGTCTTTGCTAGATTAGTTTCATCATTTGAGAGTGATTCTAGGTGTGACTTAGTTTTAGGGTTAACATGACTCCAGGGTTTGCGAGATGACGATTTAATAAACGACTGAAGTGTTACATTGAAAAATGTACGCTTAGCTGATCTAACTTGGGGCCAAGTTCAGCATTCAGCTCTGGCAACTTATTTTTATTAAGAGGTATATTAGTTTTCTTTGCGCTTTTGCGCAGCCACTTTATTTTAAGTTTCACGTGAATAACTCCTCGCGTTTTCCAAGGGTTTTTCGGGACAATTCTTTTAATCTTAGTTGGGATAAAATTTGAAATGCAGAACTGAGTGGCTACTTTAAATTCGTTCCAAAGGGTTTCGGTAGTGGTAAGAGAGTTTGAGAAGAGCGATTGGAAATTAATAATATTAATATTAATAATAATAACATAAATATTAATAATAATAAGGTTGCAAGAATCGTTGTAACCCTCATTGTGCGTTTCTTAGGTAATAGTGACTAAAGCCGGGCCCAACTTTTGTCGCAAACAATATTTTCACATTTTGTTTTGGAGAACGCATATGCGACGCCGCAATGACATCATCATCATTATCATCATCCCCTTTCCCACTGTTAGTAACCGTAACGCATGTGCGGCACGATTTCGAAGCGTTTTCACGCACGAAAAAAGATTTTATTATTACGTTATTAGATTTGCTTTATTAAATGACATTTCGTTTTTATCACTGTTACCGTTTCCGGCGCGTTCGCCAATCGAGCCGGGTAATGAATAATCAATAATTCAATTCACAAGCGCGCAAAAAAAGAGGGGTATTTCGTTTCAAAGTAATTGTCAATATCATATATTTTATGCTCCATATCTAAAAAGCTGCATTTCGGGAGCGCCGTTTCACGTCATTGGACGCATCAACATTGATTTTGCTTCTACATTTAATACTCCCTGGGGATATCGCCTTCCAACAGCCGCGGGACTTTGCGATGATGACCTGCGAGAAAACGCCGCTCAAAAGCCACCAATATGCGCGCAGTGTCGTTAGCGTAAGAGTCATACGTGCTACACCCGGATGCCCATTGAGATAAGACTCCCCTCGAAATGTTATCGTTTCTAATCGTTTCTATCCGCCATAGTTCGGGTAAAACTTTTTTCTATTTTCGCACACACACACACACAAAATAAGAATAAAATCAAATCAAAAGAAGTGCCTCATCTAAGTCCCGCGAAACACGCTCGCTGGAGGTGAGCTGATAAATGGATGAGCAGTGTTTTATGCGACGACCTCTTTTCCTCGTTTCCCTTGTCGGCGTCGCGCCCCCTTTTTTTGCCCCCATCCCGTTGCACCCCTCTCCTTCTTTTCCTCAGAGGTTCCAATAAAAGCCTCTGTCCCCGCACGCCCACACTCCTGCGCGCCTCATAAAATTGGATTAAGTTCGCGGAGAAGCGAAGCTGCTCGCAGAAGGAAACATCCAATAAAAAAATAGAACAAAAAAAAAATCGAGGGAAATAAAGTAAATGCAAAGTCATGTCCCGCGTGCATTCTCTTATTAAGTGGGAGTGGGGAAAAAAGAGAGGGGAAAAAGGAGGAGGTGGAGTGCGATGAGGCGGCGCGAAAACTACCGACTATTCGCCTCCAAGAGAGATGAGAGATAGAGGAAGCGAAGAGGGATTTCCATTTGGGCTTCGCCTCGGCCGCCTCTTGGGGGTGCCCGGCGCGCGGACCGCGACGCCCTCTGTGGCTAGAAGAAAGAACGGAATTCCGGGCAGACACAAGAAGAATGGAACGGGAGTTCATATAAGGGGCGGCCAGTGAAGGCACGAGGAGGTATCGCTGACAGGGCGGGCGCGTACTAATTTGGAAACAATAAAAAAAAAAGGAAAGAAATGGGAGCAAGAGAGGAACAAAGGCAAAACTAACCAGACTCGTCCGCGTGGCTCCCAGCCAGCCAGCCGTTCGGGATCGTGATCCGTCTGGGCCCCTTTCGGAGAGAGATTTCCCGTCATTACGAGATAATCTCTTCCCCGAGAGGACGACGTCCAGACGGGAGACGGCGGGAAAGCATTCGCTCGACCGAAGCGCACCGAGCAATCGCTCACATATGGAGGGCCAACTCGGCTCTCTCGCCGTGTATCGCCGCTCCGTCATCCCTGTCCATTCCCTCGCACGCCTTATTGTCCCTATATATAGTGTTCGCGTTAGGAGAATAAGATGGCCGATCGGACTGGCTCGTACGTGCATGCGCTCGCCGAAGTGGTTCGGGGAAACGGCGATGCGTGCATGCTTGACGGGTTGGATCGCCTAGTTTAGTGCAGGTCGATTAAACAGTCCCATCGTGTTGCACTTAGCGAGACATTCTGATGTCGGGATAAGAAAATCGGCGGCGATGCACTCGTCGAACGCGTTAAAACGTGGAACACAGCAGCGTGCGGCTTTTGGTTCTCGCATTCGAACGCTTTCGACGAGTGCAGGGGTGACAAAGGCAGCTTTAAGACTCTGTTACACTCCGAGGTCGAGCGTAGCAAACGCGGCGTAATGCACCGCACGCGGATGCTGATTGGTCGCATATTTCGAGTTCCTGCTCGCCGGTCAGTAAAGGGCGCGCGTTCTGCGCTACGCAGCGTTCGCCGCGCTCAACGTCGGATCATACAACTTTTTCCCGCAAGGGCGCAGCCATCTTGAATGTCGTCACTTCCAGTATGCGGTAAAACATCGCTTTGATCTCTCCACGCAGCTGGAAGGTGCTTACGAAAAATGCGTGATTGTCACAGATTCTTGTTCTGCCTCGCGTATATTTTCTCTCTCATATTCCAGGTTGAAACACGCGCTTTCTCGTCTGCTCATCTCCCTCAGTTTCTCTGGGCGTTAGTCCAGTGAACCCGGAACACGGAACCGCGCGAGAAGAACGACAACCGGAGAACTCCTGTTGGAGTTCGCCGTCGTCGTTGTTTGCACTGTGCAGTCTAGCGTCAGGTGACGTTAGACGCACTGTTTATCCTTCTTTACCCAGCTCTTCACCACACAAAAATGTCCGCCTTTCTTCTCCGTCTACTTTAAGTCCTTCTTCAAACGTAAAAAAAAAAAAAAAAAAAAAATTGGAAGGCGGGTTTCGTTTTGTGTCAAGACTTAAAGAGCTATGGCAACGTTTTGAGACGACTGAGGAAGGCGACAGTATGGCCACTAAGTAAACCACGCTTCAGAGAAGCGACACTCCAGCCGTCTTGGTGCTTAGCCTCATTATTGCCAGTTGTCCGAAGCTTTATCTGACTTTACAGGAACCGGATCTCCGTCCTCCAGAAATGCTAAAACAGTCCGCAACAAAGCACAATCACTTCGCCCGAGTTATCCGGACACAGTCCAAGTCTAAAGCTGAGGAGGCCCCACTTGCTGATCGTAGCAATTGCCAAGGGCGCTCACCCTGCAGTAACACCAACTGACGAATCCCATTAAAAAATTAAAAAATAAACAAAAAAGAAAGAGGATGGAGTTTCGACACTTTAAGCGCATAGCGAAAACGTGTAATGAATAGTTTTATAGTACTTTGAGCCGTGTTCACCCTCCACATTCAATGACAATACTTACGCGAACGTATTTGGTGCCGAGAAATGATGCAGGAGCTATTGCCAGACTTACAATTCTGATACTCCAAGTTGATAAATATCATTTGTTTCAGCCTTCGTTAAAATGACAATGACATGGCGTATTCTTTTTTTATTTTTATTTGCGAACAATCGGTCATAGATGCAGAATAAAAGAAGCGTTAAATAACCTTCGTCCTTTTGGAACTTGGCGAAGCGGAAAATGGTTTGAATCATTATACACATCTTTTCGCATTTAAAGGGGTGCTGAACCGAAATTCGGGTTTCGCAAAATAAGGTCGCACAAGCGTTCAACGGGATGTTACGAACTTTAAAACATCACTCATACACCAAAATCTCAAACGGATGGCCGTATGTTTGGAAAAGAAGGGCGCGATCAAGCGAGGACTATGACGTCAAGATTCTCCTGGAACAGTTGAGAATGAGGGGAGGCGGCCTTGCTTCTCTCCTCCTCGCTTCCGTTGCTCGAGCATTGCAGGTGAACCGAGCATATGCTCGAAGGGACGAAGCGAAGAGGAGAGGGAATGACAATCGTAACGTGACATTCCCCGTCGGCTTCGTCGACGGTGTTCAATCGAGCACTTCTTTACCAAAAATACGGCCAACCGTTACAGATATCGCGGTACGAGTGATGTTTTGGAGGTTTTGCAGCATCCAGCCTATCGCTCCAGCCTTGTTTCGTGATCTCCAAATTTCGGTTCAGCGTCCCTTTAATACCTCCTGATGTGACTCAGCGTTCTGAGGCCTCTTCATTTGTACTGATATTTGTTTTTTCTCACAACACTTACTTTCCGCAGTTTAAATCAGAACACTCGTTTGTCAGTCGACTTCGTCTCATATGCCGACATCATATTTTTATCTTTTTAAAAGTTTTACTGCGTAACTCACGAGCATCTCTCACGCAAAATAAAGTAATAATGTGCGTGTCAAAAGAAGCAAATCTTTTATTGTCGGCTTCTTTTCTGTCAGCTGTCATCCCTCATCTGAAATTTAACGTTCTTCTCGCATTTTGAGCTTTTTCAGTGTCATTTATCTCGGGAAATATGCGACGTATGACGAAAACACCATTCTACAGCACAGCTTAAATGACGAAGTAAAAAGCGCTTAACTAGGCCAATAAAGTTAAACATCCAGACGGCAAAATCATATTACGTTTATATAATCAAGAATCGCTTTCTTTGACATTTGGCTCCTAAAAACTCACGGTTTTTTGTTTTTGTACGAAAACATTATTTTTGTTTTGCTGTAAACAATTAGCTGGCAATCTTACATTGATTCGGTCAAAAGCTTGAGTGCACATGAAGCATGTTGTCCTCTGTGCGTACCTTATCCCTGAAATAGAATGCCTTCTAGCGTACCCAAAGCGTTCAGGACGAGTATAGATCGTCTAATTTCCCCGGTTCACGCACTCAACCGTTTTGGGCGAACCAGGCTCGCTCATGGCTTAGTTTGAGGCTCCGCCAACGTAAGGCAGCACTGCTTTTTTTGTGTGTATGGTTAGAAATTTGATTTTGAAGGCAACAAATGTAATTTTGAAGACAACAATTAAGCAGTTGAGGGTCAGAAATTTCCAAAAAAACTAAAAACGGTTAGCTGGTTAAAAAGAACGAGCAAACCTTCTAGATCCACTTTAGGACGCTTGCCTCTCGATGTGTCAATCGTTCAATAAACTTCATTCGGCTGCAGCCCTCACTATATTTTTCTGCTCTTCTTAACGGAAATTTTTTCTGGCGGAATAACTGTGCACGTTTGATTTTCGATGATGCTCAAGTTTGGTGCGCTTTTCAGTAATCATGTAGGGATTCATAGTCGGTATCAGGTTAAGAAAGCGCCTCGAGCGGGAGCGTTCTGACTTTGACAACGCTTCGCCGCAGCGCCACGAAAGCCTGGTGGAAGGCAACAGAGCGCGTGCTGGAGGCGGAGAATCTACTGAATTCTTAACCTAACTTGTTTTGTGAAGTCGTTCTGCCCATCTCTTATTGTCGGGTTATGTTTAATTGTTTTGCTCTGTTCACCTCACCCCGTGCACTCGTTATGCGAAGCTTGACCACCGTAGTCATTGACAGAAATGGAATGGCTGGGCGAGGCATTCGAACGCCAGGCCTTCAGCACCCGCTTTATGCGTTTCGGCGTACTTTGGCTGCACGCGCGCTCTCGACGTGCACGAGACACCGAAGAGTTGTCGTAGGTAGGAAGATCGCGCTTGAGGCGGGCCAACCGAGGCTCGTCCCTGCCTCTTTCACCTCTGGAGTGAGTATAGACCGCGTAAATAGAGGAACAAATACATGAATGCGTAGATAAATGTCACGAGCGCGGCAAATAAAACCGGATGCTGCAATTATGGATATGCATATATATAGCACGGAACAGCTGCCCAGGGGGCGCGCCGGAGCAAGACTAGTGGCGCCGCGCTCTGGCGCAAAACTGCCCTCCATAGCAGTACGGCGGGTTCGGTTGCAATGGCGATGAACGCGTTAAAATTCTACTGCGGCCGCCTTGCAATATTATTGTGACTTTTTGCCTGATGAGAAACCGTTTATATTTCTTTCTTTAGAAAGGCGAACCTCCGCAAAGAAAGGAAGCCTGTGTGCCAGGTCTCCAGGGTGGAGGATATAATCCTGGCATAAGAACATCTATGGACAGCGAAGTGCTTCTCGCAAGTGCAAGACAGCGGCGCCTACGACATCCGCCTCAAGATAAATGTTGTCTTTCTTTTTTATGGTTTTGCTTGCTCTTGAAAGTAACAGTTATTAGGTCGGACAAAAATGAGGATCCTATATTGTTCAAATTGTCTTCTCGCGTACAGCTGCTCTGTCGCACGCACTGCTTGAACTCGGGCAAGTGCTCTTAGAAAGTGGGAGTTTCCGACTGCTGGAAGCATGCAGCGGCTGTTTTAATTTATGCTAATGAAGTCAGTGACGAGGCAGCACTACCAGACCGCAATACTAGGTCAAACTGTATTAAAAAAAATTAAAAAAACGAAGTGGGACGCGAATACGTCCACAGCTCATCTGTTCTGTTCCCAGGCATTTTGAGTGGGTCGAACAACAAAATTAAAATCTTTTACTACACGCTGCGACCCCTTGTTGTATTTGCTCATGCGTACCATTACCGTAAAAGCGGTAAAATCGTAATTCACGCGAATGCGTCATTAACCCACTCATACCTTTATGAGTAAAAAGAGTGACTGCCAGTCGACTCGGATCTGCACCACTATTGTTGTCTTTTTTCACCTTTCTTATGTGACGCCAGAATTATAATTTTTAACACAGGTGCGGGTAACACAAATAAGATTTTGCCTGATTTTTTTTTGTTTGCTGTTTATGCGCAGTTATACCTTATATATCTAGAGCCCTATTCCCTAGAAAAAGATCGTCAGTATTTATTTCTTCTCGCTGCGAAAAATGTAATCAATTTTGCATTTCAGTCATACATTTTCAGTTGTTTACCTTTATGAGATGTCCTGTCCTGGTCCCCTCTATGTTGCTTTCATTTTACACATCTAACATTGCCAACACGCTCTAACTCGTCGACCCAGAAATGTTCTAGTGTGTAGTTTTTAGAGTTCCCTGGAAAGTCATTATACCGGTTGTGGGCTCTACGTCATTTTAATAAAATATAGAAAAAACTTGAGAACAGCCGTCTATTTCTTTTCAATTATGCGTTCAAGTCAGTACACAGTAGGGGCTACGATTATCTCCCTCATTTTATCTTATGTCGTTTTGCCACTTACTCGCTTTCTCTTGTAAGCATCGGGGAACAAAATTGGCGGGTAAGCAAAGTGAGCTCTGTTCTCAAATTTAAATTTGTTTACAAAATGCTAACGGGATATTCGGGTTCCTCTTGTAGCCCACCATGGGGAACCATCGTAACTATACTACATTAGGGACTTATCGTAGCACGTCAGCTGCGGATTGCGGGCACTGCGGATGCCGCTCAGTCCGCCCTCAAAGTAACCGCTCCCCCAAGCAACGCAAAACTCTTGCATGTTCTCGCGTGTGATCTACGAAAAGTCCCTATTAACGTGACAAGTAAGCGTAGCTGCACTACTGAATTATTCGACAAGATAGAGAAACAATAATTAACCCTGTCCTCCGCACAGCTGGTGATTCATGCTTCTGGATATCTTTCTTGAATCACTTCCCAAGAACCGAATAAAACTTTTCGTTAGACACATATCTACCTTTCTGTTTAATAAGATGCTGTGGCATTTGAGTACACAACCATACCTGGTGCTCTGCACTTTTGAATTGGGTACATTACTTCACGAAGCGCGAGGCCAGCACGCCAAGCGCACCAGCCTCCCGTGTCGTCTGCTCCTTGTACTGCTAACAAGTATGTGCGCGCATCGCCAGGGGTGGGGTGGCGCTGCGTATATGCACGGCGAAACTTTAGCCGCACAGGTCTATATACCTATAGAAAGAGATGACTCGCAGCACTTGTCTCAATGCACCACGAGGTGAACCAGGTACAGACGAGGTTATTGCAAACACAAAATAAATTATTTGCTAACGGCTTATCTGAAGTGACAGAGCACGGAAAGAACAAAACAACCAAGGACAAAACTGACTTCAATCTGCGCTGTCGCTGGCAGAAAGCTTCAGAGGCGTCGAGAAACCTGGGATTTACATTTATAGAGAATTGCACTTGTCAAAATGCAACTAAAATTGGTACGACATTTCTTTTTAAAGCTTTTTGGGGACATTTTCAATTGTTTTTACTAAATAATTTTCTTTTCTTCCTTTTTCTTTTTTGATGGAGGCGAGCTGCAGCAATATCCATGGAAAGAAGATGACCAACCTGAAAATATGAATTCGGACGGTAGGATTCGAGATTATATTACTGACGTGCGGATGCAAATGCAATACGACAAAAATTACACCATAAAAATTAGAAAGGTATAGAAATATAGATTTAACTTTCAAGGTCCGCTCAAGTTTGACTGACAGAACCAACTGTCGAGTCTATAGAATTAAGCGGACGTAAAAAAAGTATGCAAAAAGAAAGTTGACAAGAGTAGCGATTTTGCAGCTGTGGCATGGCGCATAAACATACCTTCAAGGGTCGTATGCTATCCGCATCGAAGAACTGAATCGCATCAACTTCTGTTGCATAAATCTGTCTGACAAAAGACTATTTTTTTTATTCAGATTATTTCGCCTTTGGAGATCCTCCAGCGTTTATGAGAACCACCACATCCGGTCGTGCTGGCCAAAATATTGTCAATTTAATACAACAAACCTGTATTAAAACTTTCGTATTACTACATTGCGCAAAATAAAATTGATATTTCTGCCTCGCCGAAAAACAGAATAATAAAAACATACTCCGTATACTTCTAGTGTGCTATTAAGGAGGTAGAGTAAACATATAATAATAATAATAATAATAATAATAATAATAATAATAATAATAATAATAATAATAATAATGATGATGATAATGATGATGATAATAATAATAATAATAATAATAATAATAATAATAATAATAATAATAATAATAATAATAATAACAACAACAACAACAACAACAACAACAACAACACCCGAACAACCTAAGCAGCTCACCACACGTATGAGCCTTGTAACCGATACGAGTGCTTAAAATTTTATTTGTTTTATATAATATATGAAAACATTTTACCGAAAAAAGAATTCTCTAACGCAAAATGTAAAATTTATTTAGTGCCCACGATTACCACTTTTTTCTTGTCTATACGACTAAGCAGAAACGCCCGTGATATTATTGCCTTATAATCATTGACCCAGTGTGAAATGGGATGCTATATTGTATCAGTGTATACGTCGCCTTCATCGAGTTCGTTTCAGCGAGTGGCGATCGCTGGTTGCGCTCTGGTCGAACACCAGTCGCTGCTGGTTCGGCGGAAGGGGCGCAAAAACAGGCCGACATACGCAGAAACGCAAGGAGCGAGCGAAACGTCGCGCCCTTTTATTCTAACCCAGGGCCCGATTCACACGGTGCAATTTTATTCGCGATTTCTGCAATGGCGACGTCGCTTCTGCGGCAGGAAACCTTTCCAGCGCTGCGCTCATCATCCCGGTAATAATCGCCGAGTCATTAGACTGCGGACGCATGCGCGGCGCTTGATATTCCGCAGAAGAGGAGCCACTGCGAACGCTCAGGACAGGTCCCACAGCCCAGTATAGCCAATGGCGGCGAGCAGAAGGCGATCGTTAGAATGGTCACTCCTTTTTTATCGGCAGAGGTCGGTACAATGGAAGTGGCTTCTCCGGAACCGAGTCACAATTCGTACGTTGGCCACGACTCGGCGTCATTCACCCACCAGTCTGCACACTATATGGTAGGCATTCTGAGCGCTCACCTGAAGCCGTCGATGTCCACCCTGTAGAGCCAATTTCCGAGGGACGTCTCCCGGAACACAGACTCCAACTGAAACGGAAGAGCTCGTAGTAAGAAGCGACATGTGGGAGCACGTGGGCCTCGATCGTGTCTGAAGTTGTCCGAGTGTACACAGGCGGATAACCGTAGTCTCTCAAGAGCGTTCTCAAGTTCTAGTACCTAGATTGTGTTAACCATTGGAAACCTGACCTGGGGAGGTGACGGCGTAATATCGAGGAACGCTTTGAGCCGCAGTTACACTGCCCATACATCATTAAAAAAATGCAATGGGAGTCGTGACGCCGTACGCCCGCTGCGCTATCCGTTGGTGCTTTCTGATCCGCCACGTGACGTCGTGGGATGACGAGGAGAGCCACGCATCTCCATTCGGGAGCCAGCCGCGCGCCTACGGATGCCTGCTACAGCAGGCCCTCATAAGCCATACTTGGTCCTGCTGCAAAGGTGGTCGGGCTTGGATCACACGGTCCGAGGTTCGATTCCCCACTGAGCCGCTTGGCAAATCTCGCTTGTTACGATTAAATACGCCGAATTACGATTACGTATGATTGACTACGACTGTGCCTTCTCTTTGGTTGCTCATAATATACGTTTCCTGCAATGGGCGGGGTATGCATAATGTTTCCTTGACAAGTGTGTAACTCTTTTCTGTCACACTTCGGTGTAACACTTTTTGCCTGAAATCTAACCCTTACACACATTGTGCGTGGTAAAACAACAACAATCGTGAAAATGAAAAGCATCGCCCCGCACATGGCGGTCAAAGCGAGGAGGCACAAATTAAGTGACATTTACATGCAGAGCGACGGCGACTCCGGCAAGAAGAGCCGGTCTGTGTCAGCGAGCGAGACAGCCAGCCGCCATCCATCACTAGCCCCGAGGACTCGGCGGCAAAAACGGGGCCAACGAGATACCACCATGGAGCGCGGAAGTATTTAAAACAAAAACTATCTGCGATTAGTTCGCTTTAAAGCGGTTCGCTGTATGATGAATCAGATGTACTTTTAGCTAGCGACTAAGAGCCTGTTATATTTTATTGTTATTTAATATACTTCCTATAGAGTCGAGACGATGATACGCTGCGTCGAAAAATGCGCTCAGACGCGTTTCACGCATCAAAGGGCCTTTGATGAGGCATGCATGCGTGCTTAGGTTTCTATGGTAATACGAGCCATGAGAGCATAGGAAAAAAAAAAAAGGTTGTGAGACTCAAAAAAGTTTTGTTTTTTCCCGCAAGAAGATTGAGTGGACTTTCATCCACTTGCGATCACGACACAGAATAAAATATTTGAGAAGTAATAATTAGACTGAGCCGCCTTCTCATTAATAATTAAAATATCTTCATTAATAAGAACCGTAAGATTAATAAAACATCAATTTAAGAGACACGCAAGAAAATATACTGAAAACGCGAATTTTAAACAAAATATTGAAATGCATAGTTTCGGGGAGTTCCGGCGTTTTTGATTTCCGTCGTCTTTGACACCTTGTTTTTATACGGACGGTCCTCTTGCTTCGGTTTCGCTTTGTTCGTTTTTTCTCTGCAAAAAGGCGACCCCGCGGCGAGAAAAAGTAATAATTGGGTGGTTTTTTTTTCTTCACGTCAGAATCTAAGGCTTTGAACAAAATAGAATATATTTTGAGCGCTGTCAAAGTGATTCTTGTGCTCCTATAATAACTCGTATTGTTTTCCAACATAATTATGGAAACGGTTTATATCGTTAAACTAAAAGCTTTACTATTGTTATTAAAAAAAACTGATACAAAAAGTGGCTTTTTATGGACTCTTTTTATGGAGTTAAGCGCCCGTCTTTTTATGCGTTACTCTCTAACATTTTCCAGGTATCGCAACATGTATTCTTGCTGCCCTCAGACGAATGTGGAAGACAAATTTTACGCCTTGCTGCAATCACGATATCAGAGACGAATCCAGCAACCATACGCCTGCGGTGATCACCCATCAAGTCAACATAGCTTACTCACTAAGTCGTCATTAGAACTGAGCAGCCTATAGGCATACCGCTTCAATGGCGCGTTGGTCCTCACCGAAAACAACCGGAATAATTCTCTGCGTGATGCTACACTCTCTATATAGCCACTGACGGCTTAAGAAGACCAGGGCCCAGCTTCTTATGTTCACAGTTTTCGTGATTCGTTCTGCAGCGATCTTATTAGCCAGGGACGTTCGGGACGCTCCTCGTCCCGCGCTTCTAAACGCTCCAAGTGACCATTAAACAATAGAGGTTTCTCTCACATCACTAGGAGGGATAATCTCCGTAATCATCGAACAAAGCTCGGCGAATGACGAGGTGGGACAAAACATAATCAATAACTGAAGTCTGCGATGACGTGGGGAGCCACGCGTCTCCATTCAAGAGCCAGCTAGCGCTGACGAATGCCTGCTACAGCAGGCCCTCATAAGCCATACTTTGTCCTGCTACCCACGCTCCCTTTCACCTCCTCCTACATAAAGATAAGTGAGAGCGGACAAATCTCTTACCAATTTCCGCATTGTGTAGGCCAGGTATCGGTACTCGTGGGTGTTGTGGTCCCCGAGCAGCGGCGACCAGTCCCAGCCGTCGACGATCTTGACGATGCCGGCCACCTTGACGACGGGCTGCTCGACCTCGTTGGAGACCGTCGGCTCGGTCACGTTGAAGAAGGTCGTCCTCCAGGTGGTCGGCTTGGTGCGGGGCCTCCGCGTCACATTCAGCAGCCGGGTGTACGCGTCCAGGTCGAAGTTGGTGCCGTTGTGCAGCGACGGCTTGGGGCCGATCGGGAATCCCTTGCGGACGGGCTTGCCCGTCGAGATCCTGATCCTGGGGCCCCGGAGAGGCCTCGGCGACGTCGCCTTCGTGTGCGGTCGGGTGCGGGCGCGGTCGAAGATCTTGGTGAGCGCGCGGATCGTGGGCTTCGTGCCCAGGGTCGTCCTACGTGTGCTGCCGATGATGCCGAACGGAGCCCTTGTGCCTCGGCCCACGTGGACGGCGGGCTTCCGCGTTGGAGCCCCCGGAAGTCCCGGAGTCGTCCGTCGCGTCGGGAGGTTCAGCCCGTGCTTGCCGTGGGCCAAGTTGTGCCTCGCGACGAGGCCCCCGGCGGCGTCGATGGCTTGGGAGTGGTGCGTCGGGTGGGCGGGCTGTAGCGCCGCGAAGGTGAACTGGAGCTCGGGGGACCTGGGGTGACGGGCCTCGTGGGGTTAACCAGCGTCACGGGAACGGTCACATTGTCCTTGGTGGTCACGAAGGTCTCGTTCTGCTCGTCGGTGTACGTGACGCTCACGATAAAGGAGATGGCCGTCTTCGGAGCAGAGCTGTTGCTGCTCCAAGTCTCTGGACTTGACGCGTTGATGACGGGGACGGAGGTGACGGCAGGAGGAGCTGGGGTGGCCGTAAGACCTGCGTGGCTGGGTTCTGTGGACGATGCTCGCTGCTGGAGCACTACAGAAACAGGTTCTGAGCCGGTCTTATTACTGCTGTACTCGGTCATGGACGTAGCGTTCTCAAACTGAACGCTGGAGTCAGCAGGCGTCTCCTCTTGGAAGAGTTTGTTCGGGGACAGCGTGGTAAGGTTAGGTGAAATGGCTTGCGCAATGGCAGCGTCGAGGTAGCTAGCTTGCACCGACAGAGCAGCGGTAGAATTGTTTGACGGCGATGTCTCGTTTCTCGCGTCGTCAACTTCCTGCACCGGAATGACTTTAATGCCAACTTCTTCCAGGGTTGAGATGTTTGTTTGGATCGCAGCACTAGAAGTAGTCGCATTGAGACTGGCTTCCGAACTGTTCACGATATTCAAAGCTGAGGGTGTGGTTAATGAGGTCGTCGGAGAGTAGGTAGACTTCTTAACCACCGGTGCCCTCGTAGGTTTTCTCTTAAAGCTCCGAATCAGTGCCGCCTTTCTCGAAAACGGACGTAACGTGAAGTTGGTCGTCGCATTTTTCTCGGCTGACATTTGCTCCGGCTTTTCGGGAGTCGGGTTGGAGTACTCGACGCTCGAAAACACCGGCGCCGCTGTGCTGAGGTGAGGTTCCGCTGACTTGTTTGTGGAGACCTGTCTCGTTTTCTGACTAGAAACGACCACATGCGGAGGACTAGCGTCGGTGACGTCGACTGTACTGTTATCGGATGGGATTTGGACGGTTGCTGAAGCGGGCGTTGTCTTCGTCTCTTGAGCGGGCGTTGCTAGGGTTTCAACGCTGGAGTCTGGGGAGGCCTCGGACTCGTTTGTTTTCGCCGTCGGCGCCTCATCGATGATGGTGGCGTTACTGCTGTTCTGGTCGCCGCTACTACTGCTGTTGGCTATGGACGGCGTCGGCCACGTGACGTCTTGTTGCCTCGTTGTCGACTCGACCGCCGACGACCCTGCGTAAAAATAATAGACGTAAGTGATACGAGTTCCGGAAGTAATAAAGCTTCCAATACTACGAGGAGTCATTATATCTGATATAAGTAGTGACCAATTTCCAAATATGCCAATAGGCGGCAACACAATCCAGCTTTATGATAATCACTGCGCACTAACTAGGTAACAGTCACACGCATGCGTAGCTCAGTTAAACGACGACTCTGCGCAAGGAGTGTACGCTAGAAGAGCAGCGTGCTGTTGTGCATTTCTGTGGGCCAAAGGGCTTCCTGCAAAAGACATTCGCAAGAAAATGTTTCCGGCTTACGGTGAGAAGTGCTTATCGCGTAAAGCGGTGCGCAACTGGGTTGAGAAATTTTCCCAAGGGCGCTCAAATATTGTTGACGACGAGCAAACTGGTCGTCCTGTCGAGATTACGACAGGAGCAAAAGTGCGGCAGGTGGAAGAAATGATTCGAATTGACAGGTGTTGGGGCACTGGTAAAGAAATGAGATGCATGTGTCAATGTTGGGGAAGGATCTGTGGAGAAATCAAAAGTGTGTCCACCAACCTTTTCTTTTAATAGACTTTTCTGACTCGCTAACTGTCTTCCCCTCGTATTTTAACAGCTTGTGTCCGGTCTTACGTTTGTAGTAAAACGATTTATTGAAAAAAATGCTTCTAATGTCTATTCAAAATACGTTATTGAAAAAATATATATACATCGCTGCTCTGTCAGTTTATAGTACAGTCTTAATTTCTCATCGAGTACAGGACACCTTAAGAAAAGCGAGGCGTTCCTTATTATATTAACGTTGCTGGCCTCGCGATTTGTTGTTCAGCCTTCGTATCGGCTGACAAAATACCATTGGCTGCAGTGCTATAGAAGAACCCTCCGGAGTCACCGCGCTCTGCGTTTCTTAACCTGACAAAGACTAGATTAGATTAGGAGATTAGAGAGCAAATAAGAATATGATCATTTTTGTGGGGGTGTGCGAAGAGTGCTTCGAACTGAATAGCGCAATGTCATCCCTAAGTTCGACACTGCGAAGAAAACCGGTATTTCCTGGCTTACCCTCGCACTATGAAGGCTATGAATGACGTGGTGCAATTCGATTCCAACCATTCTTCGCACACTTCTGAATGTTTGCTATTTAATTAAACGCCATTTTTTTATGTGTTTAGAATAAGTACGACCGAGCGAGCGTCTCGGTATTCCAACAGAAAACAAACCAATACGGCAAAAAAAGAAAAACAAAACGCAAACTTGCTATTGCTAAAAATAATAGCAATAATTGCTAAAAATAATAGTAATAAAAAAAATCTAATGAACAACTAGATATTGCCAAAGCGAGATATTCAAGCCCCTGAGGTTCTGCGTTTGTCGTTTATTTCCTTCGAGAATTTTCCGGCAGTTTCGAGTTTTGTGCTTACACAAAGAAGAAGTCGACCAACTTTTTTTTTGTTGCATACTTACGACCGAATACGAGATGCAAGGCTTAGTGCTTATGTCAAAGAAGAAGTCGACTCATAGAGTAATATACACAAGGTAAAGAGCGGACACTGCCATAGGCCCCAGCGGCCCAGATAGACGAGTGACCGGTAGCGCTCTAGCGGGCGGCATTAAGCATAATCTGGTTCCGGTTCCGGTCAAATTAGTTTCGGTTTCGGTTTGGGCGTTTTTGCTCCGGTTCTTCGGTACCCTTCTCTTTCTCTTTTCCTTCCCGCCTCGCTCCTCGACTCCCGAAGCCGCTGTTTTTTTTTTTTCTAATATTGACAGACTTTTATTTTAAATTTTACGGTAGAATCCGTGCAAAATGTGTCACAGAATATTTCAATTTACTTTAGAAAACAGAGGTGTATTTCTTGTTCTTTTCCTATTGTAAAACATAGAAGTTACACAACCGCCACAGACTCCTGGCTGGTGGAGCATTCCGGGGTCAACAACAGTACGTGGTTCGAAAACATTTTATTGGACCACCTCCATGTATACATGAGTTACTTCAAAAGCTCTGTATGTTTTATAGGAAACTGATACTCACAAAAATAAATTAATATGAAGGAGTTCGGCATATCGTACACTTCGTAATAGATTGTTAGCAGAACCAAGTTAACAAAAATTTTCCACAGAGAACGTGCTGAATGATTCATTCACTTTCACGACGACTCGGCCATGGGAAATAAGTACAGAAAATATATAACACATCGCGATCATTACCAGTCATAAGAGTATAATAAGAGTGCGAAGTACACACCGTATAGAACAAATTCCCAATTTCCGGCTAATATAAAAATCGCCAATTTTTATATTAGCCTCAAACTCACTGCGGGCAAGCTATTACCAAACAAGGAGAGCTCTATTCGAAATCTGACAAGATTCAACGTCCCTAAACATTCCCCGAAATTGTTCAGGAAAGAAGAATAGCTTCAGAAAAAGAGGCTAAAAAACTATGGACAGTGGATACAACTGGATGCATTTTCCTTAGAATATTTTTACCCTCTATACACTATTTTCTATAGAAATTCTGTAGAAAGTGAATAAGTATTTTTGTTCGTCAGCCGTGATACACATTTGCTGGAAAAGGGGAAACAAATGTTTGGAGTCCAAGCAGCACCGATCAATTAATAAGCGCTTTCTATTTTGATTTGGCAACAGCCTCCGTTAATACATTATTAACAGTTAAACCTGTCTAGTTGCTTACCAGCCACTGAAGAGTGCAACCGAACTTTGTCCGAATTCCGGTTAAGTAATCGAACATGCCAATTCAAGCGCGTATTCTGCAAAACATTTTTAAAAGTCGTTTGTGGCTTCTTTCTGAGCAAAGGCTAAAACCACCCAGACTTCAAAGTGTGCGATACACGGCGGTATAGACTCCTCGAACATGTGCCACACTCTCTATTATTGGAAGAAAGTGATTTTCTAGCTGCTGAATGAAATTAAAGGCAGCCTGTGATCGTACTACTAAGTTCCCGAAGAGTTTTCCTGGCACGTGGCATGCTTCAAGCACAAGAAAGTACTAGTGAGGCCTGGTCAAGTTATCAGATTTATCCCATAGCAGCTGAGAACAGCCACAGCTGTGAATAGTCTGTTCAAGCACAAGCTTGATCGAATAGCCCCACACGTAGTAAGTGGACGAGTCACCAATTACGTTAGACTTGATATTTGATGCCAGCTCAGAAATATCCTCTAGTGGCGGGCATTTGTCGTATATAGCTCCAAAAGGTTTTTCAAGTGGGTCTTACTTAAGGCGTCGTGTAAGTAAGAACTTAAAGTCATGGCTGTTTGAAAGCTCGTTTCAGAGCATGAGGATACATTTTATAGTAACTTGCCACCCTATGATGGCCTGTGGCTGTCTCCTACTTTGGAACTGCCATGCTGATATCCATCCGAGTTGCTGGTGTAGGTAATCTAGTATTTCAGATTCTCTCCTTCAGAATGGCATGACAAAACTTCTTGTAGAATTGTGAGCTATTCAGACAATCAAAAAGTATGTACATCCTATCACAGAAATAGGCTGTAGCCATGGCTGCCTCAGGAAGCTCCTTGGCATAAACAAGAAATACGATTTCAAGAAAGAATGAGGCACTCAGTACCTGTGCGGCACGATTTACTTCCATGTTACTGAAAGGTTTTTGAAAATGTCTCTCAGTAAGTTTCGGAGCCAACTGCAAGCTCATCTCAAGGGTAGAACGATAAAAGTTCAACAATATGGACGACCAATGACCTCATTTCCAATGCAAAGTTTCTGTGCTTGGAGATTGCTCTTGGTTGTTTTGGAGAGGTGCGGAACATGAAAGATAAAGTAAACATATTCGTTGTCAACTTCAAAAAATGGCCTATCAACACACACACCGTTGGTTGGCCAAGCTTACGTTTGAAGCCCCCATATCACAGACCACGAGCCTTTACTGTGAAGCCAACAGTCTTTAGCTCCCGAATGAGAGAACTGAGGAGACTGCGTTTAACAGAAGACGTTGTTGGAGTGTGCAAAACAGCAGGCACGTAGCCAGGGGAGGGGGGGGCGATGGGGCTCGCCCCCCCCTCCCCTTGAAATCTTTCATTCTTGCCTGGGGCCTCCTCTCCTCCCCCTCATACAGCATTTTGTCACAAGCCCCCCCCCCCCCGAAACAGAATCCTGGCTACGTGCCTGCCCAACAGTGTATGCAAGGGGCCAAGCCCACCCGCCTCTGAAAATTTCAGAAAGCACAACAACCAAGGCTCTATTCGTAATGTTAGAAATACGTTCAACACCGTCATCTGTAAATGCAAGGACAATGTTGCGTGCAGGGACGTGAGTTAAGTTCTTTTTTAAAACTATCTCATCGAAAATCAAGATGCCCACACAATCAAGTGCAGCCCGACAGCCCGGCGGAAACAACAGCACGTACTCAAACCGATCGGCTCCACAAATTCTCGCCGACCATGCGAGGACGCGGGCGGTCATGCGTCACACCTGATTGATGCAAAGCCGACCGAATATGATGCAGCAGAAAGCACAGACGGATGGCACGCACGGCATGGACGGGCAGAGGTCATGCAGAATGATGCAGAGGCGACGGCGTGCAAGGCAAGCAGGCAGGCCATGGCAGGCGCCATTCATCACGTGGTTTTTAGTGACGTATCCTGATTAAAACTATTTAGTCGTTTTAATTACTTTAAATAATTCTAAAGCATAACAATTTAAAAAATAAATACTTCTCGGAGAAAGAGCTCCAATTAATATTAACCAAATAACAGAAAAGCGCCACGTAGCGGAGGGCATTAAACGCACTATCTGGGCCGCGAATCGGCTTCAGTGTCCTCTCTTTCCGTTTACTATATTACTCTATGGTCGACTAACTTTTTTGTTGCATACTTACGACCGAATAAGATGCAAAACTCAAGGAATGAGAGCATATCGTGGGGCGTGAACAAATATCGGCAATTTGCGATGCCACGTAAAAAATATGCGTGGCTCGAAAATTTTTTTTAGAAAGGGCGTTATTTTTGCAACTTTCTTTTTTTTTAGTGCAGAATTCTAACATCGATTGAAAAGATAAAATGGCTTTCGACTCGGTTGCTATGGTGATGGTTGCACTTCCCAAGCAGTTTCTTTGAAGCTTTTCCTATCTCGAATGCGCGTCAGAACCAAAAGACGACAAATGAAATGTGAACATTTCAGGGCTTGGTTTCAGTATGAAGGTTCTCCCACACGCATTCAGGATCGCTTTCAACTTTTTACGTTTGTTTTATTCTATTTAACTCGCGACGAGTCACCAAGACGGTCAGCATTTCTAGTATGACTTGCGGAAGACGTACGAATAGTAAGAGCTAGAATTTTTCTAGGAGACAGAACCCACAATATGACGACTCCTATATAACAGTCATTCCGGTTAATAGCTTATACACCCCGTTTAAAATGAGAGGAAACTGCCCTGTGGGACCTGTTTTCCTCTTCAAGAACCGGAAGGACAGTGCCTACGATCTGCTTACTATGCTTACTAAGTTTCGTAAACTGTGTTGGTCACCTGAAAAAGCTAGTTCATTGCACGTAACTGTCGGGGTCGCCGATATTACACGTTCTATTTTAAAAGAATAACACGAAGCACAAGTTTGGGGGTATGTTTTCCATTCAATTTCCCCGTCAGTCTAAGAGGCGCAAAGTCGGACATTTTTAGTTGCCGTTCGATTGCGCTTGCTAAAACCGTTAACGCAAATTATGAAGAAAAAAATTGCCATCCCGGTGTCTAAACATCCACACAACGCATTTGTATTGAAGTTCGTACACATCGTAGAACTGAGATGGTCATTTTACAGCGGAGCTGTTAAGGGTAGATTCCCCAGTATCGTGTCCGCCAGCAAACAAATCATGACACAAAACTCTGGACAGCTACCGCCATCTTTGAGCGACGGCGGCAACCAGACAATTGGCTTGCCGGTGGTCTGGTTTCCGCCGTCGCTCATAAATGGCGGCAACCTATCCAGCCTTTCCACTCTGGCTTGTCGACTTGCAGCCGGCCATTACTTCATTCCCATCATAGTACAGCTTCGCTGGTCTTCTTTCTTCATCAGAGTGGAAAGGCTGAATGTTTTTATTTTATTTCTCTTGTCAAGGATCAAACATGCTTGTTTTTACCACAGCTGACGCATACCGCTAAGGCGCTCGCCTCAAAGCGATGCCGATTTAGTAAAGGCTTTAGGTATTAAAGGCAGCGACAGACAAATAGACGTGGAAAAAAACGGAGATCACCAAGCGCAGATTATCGTGCTAGTGGCACATAAGTCGAGAGAAGAATAAAGTGTTGTTATTCTTTTTATTTCAGTCCGAGGGCCGAGAGTGTGCGCACCTTGTTGCGAAGAGACACCACTATCACACGGATTGTGACTTTCGGTTGTGGAGATTTGTAAATGAATGTTCGTGCTAAGCAGTGGTATGGGATTCTTTACTATGCTCCAATTATCGCGAATTTAAAAGTAAACTGTTAAAAGGCTTGACCTTACTGGTTATTTTATTCTAGTCGGAAAATCGGTAAGTGTTGGAATAAAAGCTTTGGCTAGGTGGCGCAAGCCACTACCCGATTAAAAGGCTCCGCCCCTTAATCCATCTATCCGTCCACAATGGTTGTCAATTAGGTGTATTTGTCGTAACCGCGAGTAAAGATCCCTTAGTCTTCGTCAAGCGACACGACGGGACGTGCACTAAAAAAGGCCACTAAAGTCCCCCCCCCCACCACACACACACACACTTCCCTGGGCCGGTCAAGGCAGATAATAAAAATACATTATATTTAAAAGGACCGCGCGTACACCGCGCGGCATCGAAGCCACCGTTCTGTCTTTCTCTATCTTTTCTCTGACTCTCCCCCTCTCTTTTTTCTCTCTATCTCTTTACGGAGTAGCCGGTACCGTTCTAAGACCACTGGTTTATACATACGTATATATATATATTTGGATATCTCCGTTTGCATTTTTGCACACACAGTGTAGTGTTCGAACGCCAAAGATTTTCCCTGATTTGGTGCCCGGCAAGCACATTGCGTCTCACCGTCAGCGTATACCGCAGCTCAGAGCACTGGAGCGAACGAAAGCTCGTGCTACAAAAACCAGTAATTCTTTAGTTATGTCTTCATACCCTGCCCTTTTCGATCTGGACGAACATCGTACACGGCGTGCCGTCGTGCATCACTACCGCGTCTACATAACACTCGACGCTCTACTGCAGTGCCTACATTTCTCATCTACAACGCGGACCAGTGTCCACACACTATAATCGACCTCACGCCAATTACATGTTGAACGTCTAATTAACGTTTTTAGTAATTTGAATAACAGACTTCACGTTGTGACAAGAAAGCAGAAGAAAAAAAAGCAAGGAAAGAAAACGATTTCTTCGTTATTAAAGGAACCCTTCAATGATCTTTGACATTTTCTGAAATTTCCTCCATGCTGCATAAAAGCTCGGGTTTGAGTGACAGAAGGCGAATAGATTGGAACGTAGTCATTAGGAAACCGCTCGTCCTTTAGTCGGTATTATTTTTGTTTTAATTCAGCCTCGGTTTTAATTACATGTACAAATTTAACCCGTTCAACTCTCCTTCTCTTTCGCACTAAACGTCATGTCCCCTATAGAAGATAAGCTTATAAGTATCGGCACTCCGTTCCTCAATTTTCTTGTGGAGCCGCCATTTTAGTGCTTACTGCAGGTAGGGTGCGATCGGCGATAGTTACGATTAAAAAAGGCGACTTTCTGTCTGGGAGTTAGATAAGGTGTCATAAAGCTCAGCCGATATCGTTTTGCTTTGTCGAGAACTGTTGTTAACATTTCTGTAGAACGGAAAAGCTTTTCGTGCAATTTCAAATAAGGCTGGAGATAGAACTGAAGTGATGTTACTCCGAAGCCTGTAGCTTATTCAGTGCGCGGCAAGAGGACCAGCAAGTTCCCGATCTCCCGAGCTTTGTTCACGGGTTTCTCGAGTTCGCTGCATACAAGGAAAAGCTTTCGTGTCAAAGGGCTTCTCACTCGCAGCCGGCACGTCGACCCGGGCGGTGAACGGCAAGAGGCCACGCGGAGTGGACTGCCAACCAACAACGCGCGTCGGAACACGACGCAGTGCCAGTTGTACTCGCCACACGAAACCTCCTGGCGCCTTTGTATACATTGAAAAGCAATGGCTTTCTCGTGTACAAAGACCGATGTCTTTTCGCTGGCTGACGCGCAACATCGTCAGTTTTTGTTGTTGATTATATGTAAAAACTCGCCTTTAAAAAAATAAAAACCAAAAAACTCTTATTGTGAGAGATTGAAGCGTTGACGCGGGTAGCGCGCGTTCCCGGCCCGCCGTTGGTCCTTAAGTGCGAAATACTGCGGTCTTCCGGACTTCTCCAGTTTGGTGCATCCTTTCTATACGTATATATATTTCGAAATCCCACATTCTCTTGCCGACTCACAGCCACTGTGAGTTTTAAAGGGTTGCTGAACCAAACATTTCAGTGTCTATAATAAGTGGCGCACGATCTTCCCACGAGTGAGCAGCCACCGGTGTGCGCGAGCACACGCAACGAAATTGACGTCATAGTTCCCCATTTACGCTAAGCGTGAATGGGGGATATGATGCAATCGTGCATGGATTGTGACGTCAATTGCGTGTGCTCGCGCACACCGGCGGCTGCTGGCTCGTGGAAAGCTCGTGCGCCACTTATTATAGACACTGAAATGTTTGGTTCAGCATCCGCTTTAACTAAACAAGATGTACAACCATCAAGACACTGCATCCCAAGACGAGCGCCCCTTTTAGTGTATCTTCAAGACTCAAGGAACGCCTAAATAAACGCGTAATTTTTATTTATTTTTTGCAAGAAGGTGGATTCGAAGAGCAACTACGACACTGGCAGCTGAAGAAACGTAGTGTGTGGCTTATTGTGTTATCGCTTCGTGATTCCATCGAGGGTTTCTTATTGGCTATATGGTGACGCAATCTCATGGACCTGTGGGGCGATAATAAGATGCTCGGTAGTCACCACGCCCTGAGCTTCTAGTGACTCTAACATCTGCTCAATCGTAAAACCACCTGATGCAACACAAAAACCCCGGGGCGTATAGCGTACTGCGCCGGCTAAACTTTCCCTCTCCAGCCGAGAAACTGAACTCCACATCCGATGTTTTTGGCGTCGTCGTAGGAGGAGGCACGCGGGCTTGATTGCGTGGTTTTAGAAAGCGTTTACGTTGCGGCATACCCGTTATACAGGGCGCAAGTGCGTCTGTTTCTTTTTTTTCTTTTTTTTTTTCAGGAGTCACGGTGAAATTAGAACGACGCCGAGCTCTGATTGGCTTTGATTGAAAGGAGAGTGGGTAGACCTCAAAACTAGATGCTTTAAGGTGTACCCACTATTTTGTTTTTCAATCAGCCAATGAGAGCTCAGCGTTTTGATATCATCGCAGCCCCTGTGCAACAAGCAGACGAACTTGCACTCCGCATAGAGCTATGATTATATAGAGAAAGACTGAAAGATCAATATCCATTTCCGTTTAAAAGAGTAACAAAACTAAACTTCCAAACATTTCAAATTGCTTCCGAACTGCATAAAAGCCTGCCTAGTACAGAACTGTAAAAGCGCGCACACTTTTATAGTTGCGCAGACAAGGTATGTAAGGGAAGAGAGAAATATATTTAAAACAAAATGCTCCCATTAAAGAGAGACGCGAGGGCGAGCACGAGCCGCGTCTCTGGCTTGCGTCAGTAATGAAGCCGGCCCATTTGTATCCATTAGGCGCATCCTGTAGCCCGAGCTAAGCTTTGGAAGTTATCGTTGTTATTATTTTAAACGCGCGAATTATGCGGGGCCTGACTTGGCGGCCAATTTGTCTTTATTAAAGGCGGAACGCGGGACAGCTGGGATCTTAAAGATTACGGAAATACAAACACAGGAGAACGCTTGCAGCGTTCTAAAAGAGGTACGCGGCTCTCATTAAAAAGGGAAAAAGTGAGTGCCTCGCACTTAGCCCAATTAAAGAAAGAACAAGAGTGTGCTAACTTTTAAATAGCCAAATTCTGGTAACGAAGTAATAATTGTCTTGTTCCGCAATAAAAAAAACATCAAGTCGCTCCAAAATTAAGTTTTTATCGCAGCACCTACGAGTACGGGGGTCTACAAACACGGCGAAACTAAATATATCTAGTAGTAGCCATCGTAATACGCTGACCGTCGAAGGCATTATAAGTGGAAGTGAGGGTTTTTCGGAGATTATTCTACGTGCAAACTCAGAGGCTGTTATTCGGAGTCGATATTTAATGATACAAATATTCAGCTCCCTCTTTTTTTAGCTAGCCTTCACCGGAAATTGTAAATGTATACCAGTTTAAGTTTCGAACATCTCAAGCTCCAAGCTTTGGTAATTGTCATGCAGGGAGCGATCCTTGCAAGCCACGCAGAAATTGTCGGGTGACTGATGCAGATATGGGCCTTGTTTTAAAAGGTTTTCAGTGACCCTTCACTGATACGTGACATTTCAAGTGCAACCCCCCCCCTTCCCCATTTTCCCCCAAAACAAAACAACTCAAAGTAGATTAGACTTCACGTTTTGTAAACATTGCGATCTTGTCCTCAGAACAACGAACAGAGCAAGGAATGATAAGAAGAGCTTCTCCTATATTAAGGTGACTGGTGACCACCAAGACAGGTTTTTAACTTTCTCTTGTGTCGCGGATCACTGTCGAGAAACGTTGTTCTGCAACAACGCCTAAAGCCCTTTGGGACACCCCAGGGACATCATCACCCCTGGCGTTAGCAAAAGAGAGTTATGATAACGACGATGATAATAGTGATGACGATAATAGCTTTATTATAATGATGATTATGATAGTTATGATGCGATTACACCTTGTTAATCATTCTTAAAGAGTAAAAAGAAACAAGACCGAACATTGACCAAAAATAATAGAAGTTAAAAAAAAAACACGTCATCAGTCTGCAATGACTACGTCCGGAAATGGGTTTCTTTGAAGCTAAATAAGTTTACCGACGGGTGTTCTTCGAAGTTTTGTTACCGGTATTCAACCGAAAATGCGAATGCATATAGCGATATCACGTGACCCTCGTAGTTCGTTTTAATGTCAACGAAACGCCGTGCGTTTTGTTGACATTCTCTATCTCAAAACCAAGTTTTTTTTTCTTTTTTTTTTTAACGTATGCGAACGAAGACAAACAATATATCAGACAAAATGATTAAGCGCTCCGGTAACTCCATCATTTAAAAAACAAAAAACCTTAATATTGTTTATAATGCAATGAATTGCGAAGGTGCAAGCGAGTGGGACAAGAATGACGAAAATAATTCCTGAAGAAGGGGAACAAGAGAGATAACGGACAAACACAAATCTCCAAACACAGCTAGACTGGTGGGCGACCGAAAAATCCGCCTGGTCCGGGTATCGAACCCGGTACCTCTGCGTTTCCAGTGGAGCGCTCTACCAACTGAGCTAAACAGTGGTTAGACGTCAGGGATTATCTCCCAGGGACTATTTTCGTCGTCCTTAATATTGTGTTTGGTAGATTCGGAGATGTAGTGACAATGGGAGACTATCGCCGCCTGAGAACAGAATTCCCAATCTACACGGAGAAGTGTGTGTGTGTGGGGGGGGGGGGGGGAGCTGTTTAGAGTCAACTAAGCAGGAGGCTCGATGTTCTACGCCAATCAGGGAACGAAGCATACCCGTAGCACCCCATGAAGCTCGGCGTAAGTTGGTTGTTTCAAGCGTACGCTTCGTCGCGTTTTTATGGGGGGTGGGGCCGCCCACCTGAAAAGGTTCACTGGAGGAGGCACTCCCGCTAACGAACCTCGGGAAGTACTGCCGTCGTTTCGTGTACAAAAGCAGCGAGGGAAAAACCTTACAGCTTTCGACGGCGAAGCATTCTCTCCATAGGATCCACGGGGTCCTAGCCGAACGGGCAATGGGTAAAGAAGGAATCGGAAAAACTTCGCGCTCTGTTCTGTGCCCCATGGCTATTCGCCTCGAGCTTCGATCGGCACAGCTCATGCCGTGAAAAGCAGAACTACGCTTTCCTTTGCACATTATTGGAGCAAGAAGAATGCCTATCACGCGAGGCCCAAGCCATGGGTGGCGCCAATGCAGCGCTGACTCACTGGAATCAACTGCTAAGAGCTCGTGCTCTGTACCTTTGCCCGTGCTCTGTGCCGTTAGTGTGGATCAGAGAGGTATATGTAGAGAGCTCGGCCATTCATTGGAACGTATAAAAGACAAATAAGGAGGCGCCATTGGCCGAAAGCGGGCTGGGAGTGTTCCAGGGCGTCTTCACAAATTCGAATGAGGCACCAGAAGCCGGAAATAATACCCTGGCGGTGGTCGCGAGAAAAAACTTAATAAGTGCATAGAAGCAACTCTCGGTGATTGAAAATACGGTGCACGTGATGTTTCAATCAGGGTCATCCAAAATTATGGTGGAGGAGTGCGACTAGCGGATCGATGGACATAATCCGCACGCCAGGCGCCGAGGGCCGGGAATCTGCCGTCCGAGCAATCACACTCTGTCCGATCAAAACAGAGTTTAGCAGCACATTCGTTTCTTACAGCTTTCTGCATGATCATGATCGAAACATCACGTGCATCCTACTTTCAACAATGAAGGGTTGCTACACTTCAGTCTAACGCGCTTATTAAAACCACATACCAACATATACCTATGATGAAAACAGTTGATCGAAACATCACGTGCATCCTATTTTCAACAATGAAGGGTTGCTACACTTCAGTCTAACGCGCTTATTAAAACCACATACCAACATATACCTATTATTAAAACAGTTGATCGAAACATCACGTGCATCCTATTTTCAACAATGAAGGGTTGCTACACTTCAGTCTAACGCGCTTATTAAAACCACATACCAACATATACCTATGATGAAAACAGTTGATCGAAACATCACGTGCATCCTATTTTCAACAATGAAGGGTTGCTACACTTTAGTCTAACGCGCTTATTAAAACCACATACGAATTGACGCAACGATGAGCCCGAATTGCCCTACTTGTGACACTCTTGAGGATGTGGACCATCTCTTTTGGGTCTGTCCTAATTACGCAGACGAGAGAAAATCTTCTTCGACAGGCTACAGATTGCGGGAGTTGCCCGCTCTACTACGCTAAGGTATTCTTTTACCCCCGGCTCCATACGTGATGCCGCTACAACATTCTCTTTCCTTCTTGTATTCCTGGAAGATACCTGCCTACTGGACCGCTTGTAACAGTGCCCACAGTGCTGTGAATAGTATACAGTAGTGGACGAAACCTAATCAAGTAACTGTGACCTCATCCAAGATGCCTTCTCTCTTCCTCTTCACCTTTCTGATCTTTTCTTTTGATCCCCTCTTTCCTCATCCCCCACCTGAAACTGGCTTGCCCCCAATCAACGGTGTGGTTAATAAGTTCCAGGCTTCCTTTCTTTTCAACACTTCCGTCTCTCTCTCTCTTAAAACCACATACCAACATATACCTATGATTAATACAGTTGATCGAAACATCACGTGCATCCTACTTTCAACAATGAAGGGTTGCTACACTTCAGTCTAACGCGCTTATTAAAACCACATACCAACATATACCTATGATGAAAACAGTTGATCGAAACATCATGTGCATCCTATTTTCAACAATGAAGGGTTGCTACACTTCAGTCTGACGCGCTTATTAAAACCACATACCAACATATACCTATGATTAAAACAGTTGATCGAAACATGATGTGCATCCTATTTTCAACAATGAAGGGTTGCTACACTTCAGTCTAACGCGCTTATTAAAACCACATACCAACATATACCTATGATGAAAACAGTTGATCGAAACATCATGTGCATCCTATTTTCAACAATGAAGGGTTGCTACACTTCAGTCTAACGCGCTTATTAAAACCACATACCAACATATACCTATGATGAAAACAGTTGATCGAAACATCATGTGCATCCTATTTTCAACAATGAAGGGTTGCTACACTTCAGTCTAACGCGCTTATTAAAACCACATACCAACATATACCTATGATTAAAACAGTTGATCGAAACATCACGTGCATCCTATTTTCAACAATGAAGGGTTGCTACACTTTAGTCTAACGCGCCACATACCAACATAGACCTATGATGAAAACAGTTGATCGAAACATCATGTGCATGCTATTTTCAACAATGAAGGGTTGCTACACTTCAGTCTAACGCGCTTATTAAAACCACATACCAACATATACCTATGATGAAAACAGTTGATCGAAACATCATGTGCATCCTATTTTCAACAATGAAGGGTTGCTACACTTCAGTCTAACGCGCTTATTAAAACCACATACCAACATATACCTATGATGAAAACAGTTGATCGAAACATCATGTGCATCCTATTTTCAACAATGAAGGGTTGCTACACTTCAGTTTAACGCGCTTATTGAAACCACATACCAACATATACCTATGATTAAAACAGTTGATCGAAACATCACGTGCATCCTATTTTCAACAATGAAGGGTTGCTACACTTCAGTCTAACGCGCTTATTAAAACCACATACCAACATATACCTATGATTAAAACAGTTTCTCGCTACTACCGCTAGATTATTCTTTTCGGCTTCTGGTTGGCCAAAAGAGCATGTCAAGCCCCCGTTCTGCGTCTGGTGCACGGCCTGAATCTGCCCGCGCCTCCCATTGACCAAACTCTCTCTATACACGGCTCTGGTGTGGATGCTTTGTCTCCATTCGCATGGTGTATACACAGCTGGAATCACCACGTGCCTTCATAGAGAACCATAAATAAAGAAAAGCACGCTTCTCCAAATTTAAATCTGAATCGCACAACCAATAAAGAGTAAAAAATGAAAAAAAATGTAAAGAACAACGATATACTACAGTAGAAACTAATGTAACATCTGGACGCTTTAAACACGAGCCAGACCGAGCCGCCATTGCCGACCTTCTCTTGTCTTACCGAGATACCGAGCCACCAAAGCGGGCGCTGACGAGCCTCCACAAAGACCTATATTTAATGTGCATCGTGAATATAAATTAAGGAGAACAAAGTATATCGACTTGCGCTCTTTTATCCAATAATAATTAACCTCGAAGTCATTGCCGCACTGTGAATAAAATATACATTTCTGCCTATCCACCGTATGAATTTAAGTTTTCTCAACACTTGCATGTTTGTATGTTCTTGTTTCATCCTCAAATATAATGTGAAAAAACAACACATAAACAACGAGATTTTAAGCTCTCTTTGTTTTTTAGCACGTAATGGCTAAGTGTTGGGCGTTCCCAATTATTTCTTCTTTTAATCGTATCGCCCGGAAACTCTAGTTAGCGCGCCACTGCCCGAATGCGGTTCAAGTAACGTTTCACCATGCCCAATTAAAAAAAAAAGTATATATCCATTACTCAATAGCGCAAAACCGTTATTAAATATTTCAGACCGCCGAGCTCGATCCTGTCTGTAAACGCAGTCGCTTTGAATTTGCCCGGGTTCAAATGCAAGCTCCAGTATATCCACTGATGCAACGTCGAGTACAGTACGAGCATGTCCTTTATTTGCAAATATTTTTTATGTATTTACAACACGTTAACCCTAAGTAAAAACACACGCGCACACACACACACACACACACACACAGAAACACACACGCACACACTCACACACACACACACACAAAAAATATCCTTTACGCAAGCAGGTTTAGCTACCCGCGCATGTGCGTACGACATACGTTTCCTCGTGCATCACTCAAAAATCATTTATCTGTTTTTTTTCTCGTTTTTTTTTCAAGTAGTTTAGCCTTGCAGGAACTGAAGTGTTACATTGGGCACGGCGTCCCAGCCACTTATTGTTCGGCTGCAGTCGCGGACAACGTAAGAAACGCGGGGCGTGCCGAGTACCTCATTATTGTTCCTCAGCCAATCAGATTGCGCTATTATCCGATAAGGACACCAGAAACCAATCACGAAGCCAGAAGTGGGAACACAACAAGCTACGCCCCGACAGTAGCGTACAAATCAATGAACGAATTAAACGCTTTATTTGCATTTTTTCTCTCCCGGGTTTGATCAATGTCGTGGAGAGGCCGCAAGTGTTACTAGAAGCAGGACTCATAGCCCCGCCGCTGGATGGATGCTAACGGCTGTGCCCTTTATAACGGGCGGTAGCTTGCGCCACCTAACCTAGAACTTAAGGACCAAAAGTATGATTTCATTCCGTCGCCAATTTGTTTACCCTATGGAATTTCGTAACTATCGCCAGGCGGTGTGGGATATCACCAGGATGACCTGTGGGGGATCGGACAAAAATCTAAAACAACCCCCCCCCCTTCCGCGTCTTCCCCCCGGTCGAATAATGAACCCGAGCAGCGTTTGCCATGGCGAAAGCCTTCGGACCTCCGTCGAGCCCGCGGGGTGTGTCCACTGCCGCCGCCTCGTCGGAGGGGGGGCTGAGGTTCAGATAGGGCTTGAGACCTTTGCTGCGCGGAAGCCGTGCAGGCCCAGAGGAGCTATTCAAGGCCTTGGTCTGGAAGGTGTTTGCGCCATGTGAGCCGGCCTCTTTGGATCGTCTCGTCCGGGTCGTAAACAGATGCGTATGTATAATGTGGTGTGCACGAACTCTCCTGAATGAACATAAAACCCGATAATAAAAGAAAAGAAAGATGCATAATTCTAGACAGCTTCGCTTATTATCGTCGCCTTTCGATGGGTACGTCTTACAGGGGGCTATTTGATTGCGAGAGCTCCCCGCCTTCTCGCGTCGAGGTTAGTGCCTTTTTCGAACAGCTGACGCCGACGATAAACACGCCGGTTCGCAGGCGGCAAAAAACAACAACAATGCCGGGGCTGGAGCAGCGGGCAATAAACCGAGAAGCCTCCGAGTAGGAGCAAACTCAATTACGAAACCACAGCCATCAGTGGAAACAAACGACGAAGACGAGCTCGTCCACAAGAAAACAAAGAAAAAATTGAAAAGAAGAAGAAAAAAGGAGAAGAGGGGAGGTGGAGGCTATGTCAAGCCATAGAGTCTTTACTCCTCGAATGAGTCCCTCCAGTGACCGTGAAATTGAGCGCACCGCTAACTCCGGAAACGCGGAAATAGAAAGCGAGAAGGCCGCCATCATGGGAGAGGAATGCGACAAAAGAAGCACCAGGAGAAGAACAAGCAGTCGAGTCAGCGGGACTCCGGGGGTTCGAGTCTCGCAGAAAGTGCCTGCAACCGGCGTCGGAGGGTAGCACGTCGCGAAAGCGCAAAGCGAGACAGCAACATACGACCAACAAACCAGGAAGGATAAAAAAAAAAGAAGATTCTTGCGGAAACAAACAGCCGAGAAGCTGGATCCATATAGTTGTTCGGAACTTTATCTGCCGATTCGTCGGGTTGGAACTGTGAGGTCGGTGCACGGCACCGTGAAAGAGACGGGCGGCAATTCTATTTTATAGAGATTGAATTCCTCGGCAGATGAGACCGCCCCAGGTCCATATTATGGTCCCTACCCATATATCGCCGAGGCCGATCCCGTGCTCGTTCTTTTTCGGGATGTTCCCGCGAGCCTTTCTTCTTCGCCTGGCAACTTCTTGTTCGGGCATGTCGATCGAGCGCTCGAGGGTCTTTCGAAAACGCATAACAGTTTTTCAAAAATAACCACTCGTCCGTGCAAAAAAAATAAAAAAAATATATATAAGTGAAAATTTTGGCATTATGACCACCCTACTTTAGAAAATAGACCCGCGGGAGTCGAATTATTCGGCTGTTTTATCGCCTCGGCCTTCGGTGCGCATTACAGGCGCTTGGCGAGCAGGAATAGAGCGTTGAAGACGACATCAACAGCGGCGCGGGTTTTCATTTCAGCGGCGAATCTCCGGCGGCGGAAACTTTCCTAGAAATACGGCGAGGCATTCTGGATATGCACTTGTTCGTGTCGCGGCGCTTCCTAATGACCGTCCTTGTTATTCATCCAGCCGCACAATGAGCGCCGCTGTCGCTATGAATCATCCCAGTCGGCCAAGAAAGAGAAGAAGCCGCCTCGTAAAGCGAGAGAGGACATACTTAGAACTTCTGGACTGTACTTCTTTCCGTTCGTTTCACGTCATAAGAAGATTGCCTCTTTCCCGAAACTTTTTTAAACATAAAAAGAAAGTTGAGTGCGTTTTGGGGTCTTTCTTTTTCATTTGCTTTAGCTTGTCATCTTGAGTTTCGTTAAATAAAGCGTAAATTTCTAAGTGAGGAGCTTACTCTAGAATAAGCTTCCTTTTCTGTCTTGGCGGTTTTTGTTTAGCGCGCGACCAGCCCTCGCTTACCAGTCTGATTCCTATGGTTTTATTTCTTTTTTTTTGTGGCGACGACAGCGCGGATAGACGTCCGACTGGAGTTGCGATAAGGGATCAACTCCACGCGAAGGATTTCAAAGCTCCACAAAGCCATGTCAATATCTCCTGGAAATCGACCTCGGGCAACTGGCGACCCGGAAGCTCTATTTTCAACGTGCTTCGCTTCCTCTCCTCACTTCCGTCGCCCATCTTTCTTCTCTATTTTTTTATTCTTTTTGTTTCGGTTTACTACTTTAATCCCGGTTTCGAATACGGATTGAAAACTTTCTCTCCCACTCTTCTTCCTCCTCCGCGTTGTTGAAAAATTTTCTGCCGGCCACGTATCGGCATTTCGGATTATTGATCTCTTTATTATCTTAGTTTGAGCAGCTTTCAAACGTCGTGCCAACTAAATCGCGGTACAACGCAATAAAAAGGGGACTTAAAGTGGCCGTACTCCGTTTCCCTTGAAGTCGGATCGCAGTCGATGCGATCCGATGGTGTTACTCAAGCAGCGCCGAAAGTGGATCGTCACGGTGCTTGCTCGTTTCGGGGGTTTGTTTTCATCGGCTGTATCAATCACGCGCACTAAATATGCCGCAGTCCTGTGTGTTTTTTTTATTGTGATTGATTAAGTTGATGAGAGCAAACCCCAAAACGAACGAACACCAGAGAGAAATTCGAAGATAATCGAGGAATTTCATGGCCCTGTTGGGAGTTTATTTGAAGACCTATATAGCTCAATGCCGCGTGTGACATCTTTTTTTATTAAATAAAACACCATTGTAAGAAAGGAGGGCAGGTATCATTTTTATTAAACTAAGAACAATAAAAAAAATTATCTATCTCGCAAAATTGCTTCCATCTGCACGATGTCGGCATGTTTAGCGCTCTTTATGTGGCTCTTCAGTACCAACTCGCCTATGGAGGCGACATCGAAGGTTTTACCGCGAGGCTTGCCTCCTTGCACGATGCCGGTTCGTGGCATCTGGCGTCACCCAGTCCTTATATTCATCGTTCTAGAACCACGCACCTTGAACACTTGCTTTTTTCCAGGCATTTTCTTGTTGGTACAGGCACATTCACTCGCATTGAGGTACAGAAAGCGCAACGCTGGCCGTAAAACAATCGACGATAAAACACGAAGCCAACGGCGGAAAAAATGCGCAGAAGTAGAGTGATCTAGAAAGGATGGATGCGGCCACCAGTGATATTTCTGAAGCTCCATATGGGAAACAAATTATTAGAGGGCACTACGAGCGAACTGGCTTGGATTTGCATAAACAAGGAGTAAACGAGCACTACAGTAGAGGCTCTTGACCAAACGCGTTGATAATTTTTACCACAGAACGTACGTCATCAGTCGCTTTTTTTCATGAAAAAAGCGTTGCGTCTTAACGCCGCGCTCAACCGGCACACAGGTCAAGGCCATAGAAACAGAGACCTATATACAATCTAGACATGAGACGTCACGTCAATACATAACGTCACCGCGACCTGACGTGTCGTCACAACGCCATGCGACATCACGACGGCGCCTTGACGTCAACGTCGTCGTCGACGTTGGCAACGCGCGTTACACGACATCATTAAGACTGTGCTCTGACGTCATATCGCATTGACAGCAACGTCGATGTCAAAGTTGGCGAGTGACGACGAGACATCACGTGACGTCAAGACGACGGCGTCCTTGTCGTCAACGTGACATCATAAAGACGCTTAACGTCGGGTCGTCAACATCGTTGTCGACATGACGCAACTCGACGTCACGACGACGTCCCGACAACGTCGACGACGACGACGTGATACGATGTCAAGACTTCGTCGTGACGGTCCGTCGACTTTGATTTTGGCGAAGGCGACGACGTTACACGACGTCAAGGCTTTGTCGTGACGTCGTCGTGACGTCGCGTTGACGTCGACGTTGACGACGACGTTAACGTGACGTCATAGCAACGTTTGACGTTGCGTGGGGCCTCGACGTCGTCCTCGACGACACGACCGCGTTACAAGGGCGACTTATTGTCGCGTAACGGCGTCCTCCTCAACGCGACGAGATGTATCGACCCCGTTACAACGGCGACTTGATGTCGCGTAACGGCGTCGCCCTCGACGCGACATGACGTCACGACGGCAAACGACGACGACGACGTCACGACGAAAATCCAGGCAAACTAAGCCACTTCGATCGCAGTGCCACCAAGCCAACTTTCCACATTCTGAGCTTCAACTGCAAGCATGAGCGGAGCCTGTTGCTTGCCCCACTCAATCATTTCTAGTTCACTGGAGCAGAAGTATTATGGTGCCTGGAGCACGTCTCCGACTGGTGTGCTTAGCGTCCTATCCCGCCCATACATCCAAAGGGTCCCGAAGTGGCAACAAATGGCGTCCCAGAAGCCGGAGTGTCATGCCGTTGGATGTCGCGATCCTGGCGGTTGGTCCTAGAAATTCAGGCGAAAAACACGAGGGAACGCGAGTGTCGCTGTCGTCGCGGCGTCCCAACTTCTGACTGCCGAAGCTTCCGTGAACTGTCACACTGCAGCAGAACAAGCGTCTGCCAAATCCACCACCGCTGCTGGGACACCGCCAGGATCGCGGTGGGCGACAGCATGACACTCCTATGACGTAATCAGGCGGAACTTGAGGGACCACGTTTTTTTAGACGCCGTAAACACACCAGTCGGAGACGCGTTGCACGCAACGTTACTAGATTACCTCGGTTGTGGAACTATCGAGGAAGGAGTTCCACCCCTGCCCGTTTCGATCTGGATGAGCATTGCACCGGCGTGCGGTCGGGGTCACTACTGCATCTGATGTATCTGAGGGGGCTGAGGACCAGTCAAGCTGCTTGGACAGCTTTTTTTTCAGCCCCACCATGCTTATACATGGTAAATAAAGCTATTATATTATACATGCACGTTAAAGACCCCAGGATAGCGGTTGTACTGCACTGGCTACATTGCTCATCTACAGTTGAGACACCAGACGCCCACTGAGGCAGACTAACTTCCACCTGTATAAACATACACACAACAATTTTTTGGGGTTTCCCTCCCCCTCCCTCCTCCTCACTCACTTTAGTCCGCCTCCCGTCGTTTGAAGCGCCATCAAGATTTTCGTTCCATAACTGTGTGTTCCATAAAGTACAGTGGAACGCCATCTAGACGCTATGCTTCGAAACATACACGTATTCCATAGAATACACTGTAGCCGCCCGGCGCGTCGAACGACGGGAGGCGAGTCGTGGTGAGTGAGAGGCGTACTGCTCATGCAAGCAGAGTCTATGACCAGTTCCGTAACTGAGCTAATCTAATAACGTTGGTTCCAGGCATCATAGTTTGGATCAACGTTACTAGAATCACTCAGTTGGGAAACTGCCATAGAGCCTGCTTTAAAAAGTGGCTCCGATCCGTACTCGAGAACCGAGCTAATGGCGATCGCAACGCCGCCATTTCTCCCGCAGTGTCCATTCCGGGAACTGCACGGCTGCATGTCGAGTCGGGTAAGAGCCGGTGGCGCCATCTCGCAGGGCCATCTCGCAGTAGCTATGTAAAGCAAGTTCCATGTTTCAACTCGTCGCTAAAGGTGGTGCTGTTATCGTATTTAGCTCGGTCTTGGTGGACGCCAGCGGCCTAGGTTTCAAGGGTGAGTTTCCCAACTGAGGGTTTTAGTAACGTTGATCCAAACCAACGTTACTTGAGCCCTCAGTTGGGAAAGTCACCGTTGAAACCTGGACCTCTGGCGTCCACCGAGACCGAGCTAAATTCGACAACAGCGCCACCCTTTGTCATTTGTCTTTACTGTGGTCATTGAGCTTTTAGAAAGCATGTCCTTGCATAAAAACCAATGACAAAAACTCTTTTGTAGTAATTTTTATTAGAGTTTAGTACAAAATGAGGGACGCGTGATGTTTTCTAAAATCTTTAGTTTGCAAGGTTTTGCGGCACAATTAATATTGTTTTTATACAACTATGCCTCAGCGGTGATTTCAGATAGCGCTCCCGACCTATGTGTATTTAACTGCGGTAAAAATCCGCGGCCCGTCCGCTCGGGAGACGCGGGTGGCGCCCCTGAGACTACATCCACCGTATCTGTTTCGGCGCCAAAATGGCCGATTAAAGCCAAAATAGAAGTCACGTGCAGTTCCCCGAGTGGCCGCTGCGGGAGGAATGGCGGCGTTGCGATCATCATTACCTCGGTTCTCGAGGACGAATCGGTGCCACTTTTTCAGAGTGGTCTCTATGGCCGGTTCCCAACTGAGTGGTTCTAGTAACGTTGGTTTGGATTGAATCTGCTTCAATGTGGCCAACCATCCAAAGAACATCGGCTAAACTTATACAAATTAAGATAGCTTAAACAGAAATGTAGGAAGTAGAGAAGCATAACGAAAATGTAAGAAAATATTCCCGCGCTTGCTATTATAAATAGCCATTCGCAAAATTCCTAGCTCTAGAAAAAAAATCCAGTGTTTTTAACGGCTCTGCAAACCAAATTTTGAAAATGAAGGGTTTTCAAGGCCTAGCAAATAATCCAGGGTTTTCAATGGCCTTGAAAACCTTATTTTGAAATTCAAGGGTTTTCAATGGTCTCAAGGACCTGTACGCACCCTGCCGACGTGGCTTTCTCTTGTACTATCAAAGCTCTAAATGCCGCAGCGCTATTTGATTCGAACCACCATATGCACACCCCTATACTCTGTTTCACCTTATGATGTACCGCAGGAAAGGCTACAAGCGCGAACTCCTTGCTCTAGGGCACATCTCGGCGGCACAAGCTCTCGTGCGTTAAGAGTAGCTCCCAACGCTTTGAGCTCGCGCTTCTAGCCTTGTCTGCGGTACAACATAAGGTGAAACGGAGTATAATTAGCTTCGTTTACCGCGGCGCACTTTACGGTAGACGTGTATGCATGCACACGAAACCTTCCGATGATGGAAGTCGGGTTGGAACTGCGTCGGAGAGTGACAACCAACAATGAGACCTCTAGTGATTTGCTGTATAATATCTTCTCTGTAGAAAACACGTAAAATGAGTTGTTTTTTTTAACTTTTTTTGTTTTAGAACTCAAAAACGAAATGAGAAACACGTTGTCGTGACGCGATAGGGCACCGGATGGGATGACTCCAAGCTTAAACCGTGCTTTTTAAGCAAACCATATAACTTGTCATTCGCAAGTGATGATAAGTGCAGTCGCGGCACTTATTGGCCACGAACGCGAATTAAAATATTCGTCGACGGATTGATCGTTGGCGAGCGCATACGTCCGAGTGACGCAGTGCTCGAATCCAATGCGTGAGTTGGGTTTAGCTGACGAGCTCCGGCACCGCGGATGGATCACAGTGAAAAGGCGGAGAGCGTTCGAAGGAAAGGAGGTAAGAAATAGTCCGCTCTATTTTCAAAATTTCTTACTAGTAAAACCAGGCTTTTAGCTTTCTACCCTCGTGTACTGGTTTTCTTTTGGCGCACTAAACAATATGCGATTATTAAAATCCAAATTTATCCCAGCCCAAAATTTATTTCATGCTCATTTTGATTACAGGTTAACACACAGTTTACGGGTGGTTTTATGTTTAAGTGAAAAAGCAATGACATGCAAACTGCCAAGCGAGGCTGTTTCATATATCAGGGGTTAGTTAATAAGCTACCCATTTTCTGTGCTTTTGCACTTTTCCAAAACAATGCAAATATGAAAAAACAGTTTCACCACTGACGTTGAACTTTTGTGACAATATTTTTAACGTTCGTCAGGCGTCGGCACACATATAATAAACCTCCTTTCCCACTTTTTAGTTCAGAAAAAAGAGTAAAAGCTTTTCGGGAGGAACTCGACGAAGCCTTTATAATCGAAGTAGACGTTTCGTTTAACATCGAAAGAGTTTTCGGGAAATTTTCCTTCAAACATCCCTCTTCCGCTTTTCGCCGCGCCTGCCCGTCTCGATTTGTCAGATCTGCGTAGAAAAATAACTTCCCTTTTTCTTTCCGTTCTCCGGCGCTGCGGCTTCTTCGTCAATAAGCGTCATTTTGAGAGGAAGCTAACCCTACAAATTCCATAAAAAAAGAGGAGAAAAAACATTTTAAGCCGGGTCGGAAAAAACAACAAAAAACTCGCCATATTCCCGTTCGAAAGAGTACGTCGTGTCGGGTAACCTTCCTAAATCAATAAAAGGAGGAAGTGTAAGCGTTACCGAGACGTGAAAGAAAACACGGCAGTATCAACATGACCCCGCGAGCAATGGAGCAGGCCACTGCTCAGCGGCGGCGGGCGCCCCAAGAACTTCGGATATTATCCGCTAATTCGATTAGGTCAGCGCGATACAGAACACGCCTCGCTCCCGACGCGTGTTTTCCAGCCGGTTCCCTAATGCAATTAACTACGTAAAATAATTAGCGGCCGCTTGTTTCCATTTTAGTCGATATATTGCGATCTCCCATAGAAGTACCGCTCTTCGTCCCGCGCTATTTGTTTTTCCCCCAGTTCGGCATCGATACACTTCTATCTGTACAGCACGCCTAAAGATGAGACACGTGCGCGGTGGCTATCTCACTACTTATTTGTATGATTCCTCTAAATCCGCTTTTAATACGAGCGTCGTTGATAACGTAGATCTTGTTGAATACGGAACGTGGTAGTCTGCTTCGCAGCAAAAACAGCGACTGCTGCATATGTAAAATGTTTCGACTGAATCGTCACACCGGGGTTAAGAGCTGAAAATGTATAAATTAGTATCTCTTAGAACATTCAATAGAAAATGCGTGCACCAACGCCCGTGTGAATATTACTGGTAGCTTAAAATGATTATGCCTGAGCTGAAAAGTGGCTCGTATAGTTAGACAGCCGTAAAACGTACGCTAGAGAGGTTTTGACATTTCATATTTTTATGACGCTAACTTAAGCTAGATTCTTAATATATATATATATATATATATATATATATATATATATATATATATATATATATATATATATATATATATCATATATATACATACTAATACATGATGATATGCATATACTATCAAATCAGTTAATAGACGTTTAAAGATTTGTTTTTTCTTCTCTTTTAGCGTGCACACCCGTGGTGTTGTGCAGGTTGTGCGATTCTCGTCAGACACAGGCTTTCGCCGTTTTCTGTACACTAACATTTAATTCGATGATTGGGGTATGTGAATGTTTAAAAAAAATGGCTCAATAAACGTCCCAGAATTAGAGAACGGCAGCGATCTTTTGAACTCTGCAAACATACTAATTACGTAAAATACGCTGGACCACATCTGCGAGAAATTCTAGTGCAGACTTAGTTCGATAAAAGCGCTCAACATTTAAAGCTTGGCGGGCATGCGCAGTATAGATGTAATCTACGAGAAGAGCAGACCGAGCGCGCGGAATATGATTTTATTTGCTAGATTTAAATGCTAATATAACCCCTTCCTAAAAAAAAATACAAAAAACAGCCTGTTTTTCTTTTCTTTTTATATCTTGGGTGTGGCTTTGTTTGTCACAAGGAAAGGGCGCTGCCAAAAAAAGCAAAATACGAACTATAAAATCACGGTTCTTCATGCTTCCGTTACAACCATTTTTCTATTGTTCCGGGCGCGAAGTTCAAAACACCGCTCCCCCTTGTAAGACACAGCTTCGTAAAGGCCAAACACTAGTAACAAAAACAAAAACAAAAAAACAAGAAAAAAATACAGAGGGTGGGGCCCGTTCAGAGCCTTTTATACCGGGAGAGTTCGGCGTCTATTGATCCAGCCAGTCTGGCAACACTGATCAAACAGTCTCGGCAACTGTGCGCATCGCGTTCCGAGTTTCGTTGTCCGGCCATGATGTGCCTTGCCGTCTCGAGCCGGCAGCTGCCCATCTAGCGTGGAGCGAGAGACGACGGTGAAAATGTTCGTTCTGCGCTCTGCGAGACGTTAAAAGAAAACGCAATGGGGTGCTCTAGTGCCGTTGGGTGGTCGAACAGCGCGAAAAAGAAGCGGTTCAGGATGTATGCCGGTTCCCGGAAGGAAAAAGAAAACCGCAGAAGGCACAAGATCCGGGAGGCCAAAACGAAGAGGGCTAGTAAGTGGAAGCCGACTTCGAGTTCTGGATTGTGCGAGGTAATTTTACAATTGAATTATTTTGTGCGTTAAACGCGTTTTATTTTGACTCAAACTGTGCAGCGCAGACTTGGTGTGGCAGCGTCAGGTGAGAGTGTCCGTTGATACCGAAGCGGTTTCCTGTCGCGCGAGACTTGATACTTATGCGAGCGGCTCCAGCTTTTGCAAACTTTGAACTGTGTATACTGCATCCCAAGAGTAAGCGAGCGGAGCCGATCGTCTGCAAGCAGCGTGCACGGTCATGCCAAACGACGCGTGAACTCTACGAGTGCACGCGCTCTGTCGTGCGCGCTCAAAGCATGCAGCCTGCTCTCGTAGCTTCGGCCTCGCAGCTCAGCTTCGCCGTCTCGCAAGCGCGTTTTAGATTTCGCTAGCGATACCTTTATTTTGATATTTTTTTGAATGCGCGTGACAAATACTTACTTGTCATGCCTTTTGTTTTAGGAAGAACTTCACAGACAGTGAGATTCGAAAGCGGGTTTGTCGCGATCGCAAAAAAGCTCAGGCACCACGCAGCGACGCCCGGCCTTGTTCCTTCCACAGCAAACCAAACAATGTCAGAAAACCCCAAAGACCGGCAGAGTGAATGCACGGCGGAAATGACGATCGGTCCGGGCCGTATTCCGTACAACGATGCACCAACCTTGTGATGTGGTAAACAGTCGGAGAGCGATCCAGACAATCAAACTGTCTACTGGAAAATGCACTCAGGCCGCTGGAGCTGTGTGCCGGACGTCGGGCGTTTTTGAGCGACTTCATTTATTAATGAGTGCCGTTCGTAAATGGGCGGCTTCGCCAATTTACATGAATAAAGCACCGAATCACGAAATGCCGGTTTCTCCGGACAACTTCCTCACGCCACCAAAAGCGCGAACGGCAAAACCTACACGCGTATATATCGCACGTCACGTGGACCCACTTGCCGGAAGGCTATCATGGCGGGCGGAACCCGCTGAATCTGCTAAACCTATGGGTCGTAAGCCCCTCCCACCCGCCGAACTCTCCCAGTATAAAGTGCCTTGGGGCCTGCCTGCACAGAAGTGGAGCCTGATTAGGGCCGTAAAGAACACAGGCGACGAAGATAAGGCACGCGCGTCCCGGTAAAACTAACAATGGACAAAAGAACTGGGCGGAGTGAAGATGCTCAAGGCCGATAAACCGTCTGCTGTTCAGCTGCCTGCGCAGCAACTTTCGTTACAGAACAGAACGCACAACGAAGCGGTATTACGCACGTCTGTTCTAATTGGACCCGAGGGACGGTGCGCAGCATAAATTAACCGGCGAAAAGGGTTATGCTCTGCCCGTCCGATTAGGTGCGTATAACGAGACGGAATAGTATTACTTTCTTAATCCGCACTCGACAGAACAATTGTGGCGCCTTCGTGACTCGGAGGCCGTACCGGGCGTCGGCGCTTCTTTCCTGGCCGAAGGTCGGAATAGCGTAATGCTCGCGACATTGACTACCGTACAATTAGTCTAGCTTAGCAAAAACCGCAGTTGACAAGTCAGCCAAGACTCCGTTGGGTCCTGCATACGTTCCCCTACGCAGCAGTACGGGGCCCATGAAGCGAGCGAAAGCTCACGCTGCGAGAAGCCATGGATCTCGAATAGGAAGGCGGGAAAGGGTCTAAAAGGAGTTGTGATGATTGCGCGGCGAGAGCGGTTCCGAGAGTCAAGCCGACAGAGCGCAGTTTCATATATGTCGCGCGTTAATTTTCGTGTCCCTCCTTTCGTATTGATGCGCCAAAGAAGCATTTTAAAATACTTGACCGCCCTATACTCTCCAGGGTCAACGGAAAAGAAGACGCTGACGAAAACGGGCGAATTGGGTACCTTCTCACAATCTGCAGAGGCATTGTTTCGCCGGAAATGGGAACACAACCCCGTATAGTTTCGTGATATTTTTCGACTGCTCCGTTTTATCTAGAATTTACTTTGCTATGAGAAAACTGGTTTTTGCCGTGATGGTGCGGCCGCCAACTCACAGATAATACCATGGTGATAGTGATAAATGAGGCATGAAGCGTAGGAGCCCACTCGGTTGTCGAGAAAAGTTAGCGATCGCCGCACCATCCCCTTCTTGCCCATTTCTTATAGGATTGATATCCCGGCTTGCTGGTTTCGATCTTGGTGGGCATCGTACCGGGGTGCGTTACTGCAATCCCTACTCCCTGGTGTGCATTAACGGCTCCTGATTAGCCGTCGTACTGAACAGGATAACCTTCTCATCTGGAGAGTGCCCCAGCGCCGAATATCTTGGGGACAGACCGACGTCGCGCTGTCTAAACGCTAAACATCTAGTTTGCTTTCGCTTCACTACAGGTATCGATTGCGGTTGCACTTCCTCTCTGCAACAACTCACAAAGTAAAGATAGGACTTCTTGCTAATACATCAATGATACAACCATGCGGCCCCAATCAGGTTATGAAAATGTCATTTTGGTTCTTGTGAGTACCGGGTGTTCGTGAGAAAATAGAAGCGTATTTTTCTCACCGCAAGAAAATAAAACCACGCATCGCCAAAAGCTTAGACTCGACCCTGTAGCGCTGGGGATCGGAACCAGAAGACAAAGTTTCAGAACGAACCGTCACCTGATTCGAAAGCTATAGGCGATTTCCACAAATTTTCGATAAAAATATGGCGGTGAATAAAGCCCCTGATTACATAGAGATGAATGGCTCTTGCTACCGAGAACGAAACGTTTTTCTAATTTAAAAGTGTCTTAAAATCGCTCGTAACTTTCCCGGAAACCTTTGCATATAGTTCAAACCGCTAGCACTATACCTTTTCGTGGTAACTCAGCATTCGGCGACGCGTAGTTTATAATTTCCTTAAGAAAAACACGGTTCTGTTATTTTTTCTTTGTGAACACTCCGGTACTTACAATCGACAATACGTTTAAACAAGGAAAGAAGATTGGAGCACTGAGAATACTTATAGACATTATATGGCGATGGCATTGCGAGTAGAAGCAACGTTGTTCCGAGCAACTGTTTTCAGCGTGTGTTGATGCTTTGAAGCTCTTGCAGCAAAGAGGCCAATCAAAAAGTCAATTAAGTGACAACGACAACGGAAAAAGAGTAAGAGTTAGCTTTGGTTATTTTTTTTTCTTAAGAATATTAGGATGATGCAAAAATTACAGAAACAGTATTTCCAGTCACAATGCTCTTGAAGAGTTCTACGCAGCGTTGTTGTATAAGTGCGAGCAAAGGTTGCCTTTCCCTCCAGAAAACGCAAGGGAAAAAACAAATTTTTGCAGAGCTTCGTGCTATCGTCTCGGAATTCCGTCAGCCCATAGTACAGCACAGGAGAGCAGCACAGCACGGGAGAAGTATAAAAGAAACGTATATATATATATATATATATATATATATATATATATATATATATATATATATATATATATATATATATATATATATATATATATATATATATATATATATATATATATATATATATATATATATATATATATATTGCGGGTGAAGGAAGAGGAAGAAGTCAGTTCTCCCGAGACTGCCATCGCTCAGTCGACTATCACCCCATTAAATCCACCCTTCTCAAGTCTCACAGGTTGGTGGAGGTGCGAACAATTTCCCCACCTCTCGCTAACATCCTGGAGCTCCGCAGTGGCCGAACTGCGCGACCAACCATGCCCGAAGAAAATGGGAACGACACCGACCAACCCGTCACGCAACGGGTCGCCCCTGCCCTCACTGTGAAACACCGCCAGCGGGATCCTCCAACATTCTCCGGAACTTCAGACGAGGATGTCGATGACTGGCTTAAGAACTATGAACGGGTGAGTCACCACAACAACTGGGACGATTCCTTCAAACTTGCCAATGTCGTGTTTTTTCTGAAAGCCACGGCGCTTCGTTGGTTTGACAACCACGAAGACACCATCAACTCCTGGGATGGCTTCAAGGCCCCGTTTGCCGAAGCGTTCGGCAAACCTGAACATCGGAAACAACAGGCCAGGGACCAATTGCTGCGACGCTACCAAAGTAAAGCTGAGTCCTCTACCGCCTACATCGAGGATGTTCTACGCCTCTGCCGGCGAGTAGACCCCCAGATGACCGAGGACGACAAGGTCCGTCATTTGCTGAAAGGGCTGTCATATGAGCTTTTTTCGATCGTCGCCCCGAAGTCACCTGCAACCGTCACCATCCTTGTTGCAGAATGCAGGAAATACGAAGAACTCGACGGCGCACGAATTTTAAAACGCCCTTTTGATCGCCTTCCCGAAGTGGCCCACAGCATTCCAATGGACAACAGTTTGACCACCTTGATACGCACAATCATTCGCGAGGAGCTGCAAGAATTCAAGGCGCAGCTACAGACAACTCACGATGGTCTGCAGTCCCACGGGGAACTCCAAACTCTCCGAACTACGATACAGAACGAGATGCGTGCTGCATTGCACCCCTTGACGGCCACGCCACCTGCTTATTCACCAGCAGCACCCGCAGTCACCTCGCTCTGCGCCTACCAGACGTTCCCCACTACGGACCCGCCAGCTCAACGATATCAACAGCGTCGCAGAACAGACATCTGGAGGACCGAGGACCAGCGACCTATATGCTACTATTGCCATACACCAGGCCACATTCTGCGCTACTGCCGTCGGCGGCTGCATGACGCTGGCTACCACCATTCTACATTCGGCCGTACTCACCGCACTGACAATCCTGACGACAGCACCGCATTCCCGGAATGCCGGACCACCGACGGCCCTACGCTCACTCGCTTCCCAACACGCCGTTCACCGACCTATGAAGACAGCGACCGTCCCTCCACCCGCCGCTCCCAGAGTCCCGTCTTCACATCACAGAACCGCCGTGGTCGATCCTTGTCCCCGTACCCAGTTCGTCGCCGATCTATATCACCACTCAACGACGCCGCTCCATCGACTTCGCCGCCGTCAAACTGAAGAGAGCAGCCTGCATCGACACCGGAGGTCAGGCTGCACTTACTCGATACGTCGCAAATCCTCCTGCCGTAACACCGTCGACAATTACAGTAGAAATTGGAGGACACAAATTTAACGCGTTAGTCGACACGGGAGCCTCTAAGTCGTGTTTATCAGAGCGTGTTCGCTCTCACTTGCATCGGGTGCTCACACCTCCAACCGTCGGACACTTGCTGCGTATGGGAAACGGTGACCTTGTTCAGCCGCTTGGTTATTGCACCCTTCCTA
>JAZHYW010025461.1:0-126277 GCA_037355805.1 Ixodes ricinus | reverse complement strand
GCTTGTCACATTTATTGCAATTCTCGCATACCGCTATTCCGTTATCAGCGTCAGTCATTAACAGTGATCATGAGATTGAGCGTCATGTTGATGAGTGTCTTATGCCATGTCCAGCGTTTGTGCCCAGTAACCCCTGCGGACTTGCACCATCACCCAGAGCAAAGCCACACCACCCCACATAGACAAAGCTATTCCTGAAATACATCAGCCACAGTACCGACGAATTTCTTGCCTGTACAGAAGCGACTATGCCTTGTCATGGTATCAATAGCGGTTCGCCGTCAAAGTGGTGTTTAATGGTAACGCTTTATGTTTATCTGGCAGGATGCCATGAGAATTCGAGATTTCTGGGCCTGGCCATTAAAGTACTGTTGGGACACGTTTGTACCGTCAACGACCAATGGCTATCCTGCAGCACACCGGCTTTCCAGTATTGCAATATTTGTTCCTAACCCAAATTGCTTTTAGAGCTGTCGAGCCTGCAAGATATATAGTTTCAGACAGGGCATTTGAGCGCGCAAGTTCATTTCTAAAACAAATGTGCACTGGCCTCACTCTACTGAACTCTTTGGGTTTGTGCGTGACAGTCATTTTAGTACTCATTAAAGACCATTTCCTGAAGTATTTTACTTTCCTTGTATCCTGGCACAACTCGGCTCCTTGTGATGATAAACACTAGGAACATTTCTCAAGCAAAATATTTCCGCTACCGAGGCAGGGATGTTGGCATCTGCTTCTTTCGCAAGATTCACCGAACAACCCGACCGCCAGCATTGTTCCAAACGCTCGCTGGCCAGATGGGACCTGAGTGGAACAAAGCGGCTTTCGAATTGCAGTGCAGCACAGCACCTTCCTCATCCCACAGTCCATAGAAATGTGGTTTGGCCATGATCATTCTTTCAATGTGGGTGCGCTCTGGCCGCCACCTACACAGTTAGCAAAATACCGCCCAGACCAGTAAACCGTTGTCCCATAGCGGACACGTCATAACGTGTTCGTTTTACGCAGCCATGTGTGTTACTCGTCTACACATGAGGTGCCGTGTAAACTTAACACGATACACCGTGTTTTTCTCACGCTAAACACGGCTCAGCGTGCTCTAAGCGTGCTCCTCATAAAACATGGCGGCCAGCTGCCGAGAACAGGCGAGAGACAAGCCCAGCGAGCCGCGCGCCTGTCAGTCGAAGTGAGAAGCACACAGGGCGCGATGTGTTTTTGGTCGCATGTCTTTTATACAAAGAAACAGTCTCCAGGCGGCGGACGATAGCTACGTGCAAAGGTACAGAGCGCGACACTGTTAGCGCGAACAAGCGACTGCCGGTTTTTCCAGTTTTGTTTGAAACCAAGGGATAACATCCAAGCTGTTATGCTACGGAAAGATCTCATTTAGTTATACAGTGTAAGCGATAAAAGTTCGTGCTCGCTAATACTATTGAAAGTAAAATGCGAAAATGCGCCGATGTCGTGTTCGCGCTAACAGTGTCGCGATGTGTACGTACGTGCGTCGTCGTCGGCGGTCGGCGGCGCAGTGCTACGGAGCCGCTAGACAGACATACTAATGCCGAACTTACATGGACAGATAACTTCAGCAAAGGATTTGGAATCGGGCGGTAACTTGCGCCACCTAGCGCGATTTCTAGCAGTCTATAGAAAAAATACAACGAGTTTGTTACTACGCTACGACCAATCACGAGTAGACAGCAACCCTACATGTATCGTCAGACACACGAACACCACGCATTACACAACACCGACATATACACAAACACAACAACGAACACTGCGCCCGACACTTCCTGCTCAACGTTTGCTTCCTCCCGCGGCAGCTGTATAAGGTTGACATGTGCGGATGAGCTCTTTAGTCGCTGACCGTTAAAGATTCATAGAAGAATGACACAAAACACGGCTCAATGGACAGCCGTACGTAAGAACTGTTTGCATTTTAAAAGTATGGAGGCAAAATTTATAATCCTTGTCCGTTGCGAAAAAGAACGCTGTATTGATAATAACTCTTAAACCGGTCGTGAAGAAGTTCAATTTTTTTGTTATTTTTATGCTAGACCAATGTTATGAGCAGTCCGACCAGCTTGAATCAGATACAGAAAAACAATTATTGGGATTTTATCATTATGTAATTAATAATAAATGGAAATGATCTTTGCGCAAAGCATTTTTTATATATTCTTGTGAAGGACGTCCGCCCAACACTTCACTTCCGCTAGTTGCAGTACGGGAGCAGACGCCTTCACTTTTGAGGCGTTTTGATGCAGTTTGCTGTCCTATGTCGTGTCGGTGTTCAGTGGAGCGGTGCGGCTCGGGAGTTTGTGACCGGTGCTATTCGTGATCACTGGTGTAACGCTAAGGCGTTTTCTTTTCTTTGCTATACCGTTATTTTTCTGAGTTTAGCAAATTCACGGGCCCGTGGCACTCCGTTATGCTGAATCGCGAACTCCTCCTCTGTTGACGTCGTTTTCCTGGTACCACTCGTGAATACTGCAAGCGTTTAAACAGTGCACAACGTCTCGCCTACATCCCCGGTGACGTACTCGACCTGTTGAAAGATATTGCTTCGTAATTTTAAACTACGCAAGGCAGTTATCTCGCTGCTCTGGTTTCGCGGTATAAAAGCAAGGCAAAACGCTCGTCGTTCCTGCCCTCAGTACTCGTTGGACGTCTTCCACACTTTGACACCGGATAACTGGATGAACGAGGATTTACATTTACCTAAGAGGTCACTCTCGCCGCTTTCTCACCGTTGACCAGCAGGATCAGCTGGCGACAAGCCGCGGATGAAAAGCTTGAGCATCAACAGCCCAAGTGCACTCGATGCCGATGCGGGTTTCTGTGAACCGGTAGGCCAGCACAAACCGTGACCGTTCCAGCTCTTCGTCATGACACGGTGTTGCAGAGAGCAGGGTAAAATACAACTACACGGACCACCGAAGCGAACGCGGTTATCGTAAATCTTGGCTTGTGATTGTGCCTTTGTAGATCATCTTATTCGTTTTGCTGGAGAGACGCAAACGACGGGCATAACAAAATCGTTTGCATATTCCGCATATTTCCGCAAAAGCATCTACCCAGTCACCTTGCGGAAAGCGCAAAACACGGAGTCCGCACCGTCCTGACTTCCTGTCTTTTACCTGCTTTAGAGCAGTTTGTACCTGCTCGTAGGAATACCTACTGAAACTGAAACGAGGGGCAGTGCCAGAGAGAAAAGGGACAAAGTTGGGAAAGCTTGCAACTCTGAGGTGATTGTACAGTAATAAATGCACCAACGCCTTTCTAAAATAAAGAATAAGCACTATGTTCACTACGTAAAAACATGGTCTCAGTTCATGCATCTGTGGGCAGGTAGGAAATCTTGCCCCAATTTATTCACACCGCATGATCAGCGCAACAGACTCGCACGAGATTTACAGGAAAATATCGGTGGTGACATAGGTTTCCCAAAATTCTGTTAACCGGTCGTTTGCAGGACCGAATCATCTCTACTGAGCGGCGTGTGTCGCTGTGCAAACACGTCGTTGTGCAAACGCAGTCCAACAACACGAAGCATAAAAGCGGCAGATCTTGGACAACAATCCGGAGTGTATTGTTCAATTTAAACGACATAATTTTGTTGAAAACGCCCGCAGCTTTTTACTCACGGTATGCGTCGGGAATCTTCCACATTTTGAAACGGAACGAAGGAAGATTTACTTTTGAAGACGGTCGCTGCGTCCTCCCGGACCAGCTGGACCAGACTCAGCTGACGACGACGGTACTGAAACTCTAAATTAGACCCCACAACAACCATCCGCAGCTCCGTGTAAGTGTGGCTTTCTATACCTCCAAGCACCGCATCACACACCACGAACGTTTCAGCTTTGTCGCATCGCCGTGTTGCACCAAACAACGAGATCGCCGAAGTCAAGGCAGCGCTGTCGTGAACCTCACTTGTGGTTGCGTACTCCTGACCCTGCGACTCCATTCGCTTTCCAAGCACACAAAACGATTACAAAAGATACTTTCCGTCTTCCGGGAACATAGCATGGCGGACATAACATCACCTTGCTCGATGACACAGAGTATATTTCTGATCCCGCTGACGTTTGCAATCTCTTTGCCAGTCATTTTTCGTCCGTTTATTCGTTGCCTAAAAAATCAACAACTGAGTGACACCCCTCCACCATTCTGTAATAATTTCGCACCACCTCTCATTACGCTTGATGATGTTTAAGCCGCCATTATGAAGCTTCCTCCCAAGAAGTCTTGTGGTCACGATGGTATCCCCTCGTTCATTGTAAAAGGCTGTGCGGATGTTTTCGCTCTTGCTCGTTCACATATTTACATTGTCTTTTAAACATTCTGTGTTTCCGAGCGCTTGGAAGAAAGGCGTTTTGATTCCATTACTGAAGTCAGGAAACCCTACCTCTGTGGCTAACTACAGACCAATCTCTTTGTTACCGGAATTCTCTAAAGTTTTTGAAAAGTTGTTCACATGCATCTGTCTATCATCTTCAAACGAGTCATAGTTGAGAATCAGCATGGCTTTATGAGCGGCCGTTCCGTTGCAACTAACCTTGTCACTTTCCTGAGTGACGTGGCGCTAAGCATTTCCTGTCGAGAACAAACTGATACAGTCTATTTCGATTGCAGTAAGGCCTTTGATCGTGTTAGTCACGAAATCTTACTTCGTAAATTATCTTTTCATGGTTTAAGTGTCTGTTACTGTTCGTGGTTTTCTAGCTATCTTCGAGATAGACTAAACTGCGTTTCCCACGGGGAAGCCAAGTCGCACTTTTTTCGGTTCCCTCCGGAGTGCCGCAGGGTTCAAATCTAGGTCCTTTGCTTTTTAATGTGTTTGTTAATGACATTCTGTGAGGTGATACTAGCACTCCACCCTGTCCCAGTTCGCCGACGATATGAAGCTATATCGCCAAGTTCAATGTTTTCATGACTGCGCCTTGCTGCAAATCGACATCGATGCTATATGTACATGGTGTGTAGATAATCAGATTGACCTAAATCTTCGTAAAACGCAGGTCATTTCGTTCACACGCAAAACCATTCCTGTTCTTTTTGATTACTGTCTAAACAACGCTCTTATTAAACGTGTGTCGGTTGTGCGGGATCTTGGCGTTATGCTAGACGAAAAGCTGAACTTCAACAGTCATGTTGGAATGATCCTGTCAGCCTCTTTTAGGGTGTTGGGCATTGTTACTCGCCTTAGTTCTGTGTTTCGCGATCCTTTATGTTTCTTTGTATTGTACAGAAGCCTTATTTTGCCCAAATTAGACTTTGCTTCAGTTGTCTGGAACAACCTAGTGCCACTGCTGCAGCGACGTTAGAGCGTGTCCAAAAACGATTTGCACGAACGTTTCACGCAAGACAAGACCTGTCCGAGCCCTACTCATATGTGAATGTGCTCAATCGCTTAGGATTGGTGGAGTTAAAAACAAGACGCGGCAGATGTGATCTCATATTTTTGTTCAAGTGTTTGCATGGGTATTATGACTGTCCTTTCATTGTGTCCTGCATCAATCTAAATGTGCCTGTTAGACATTTTCGCAACAACCGCACGTTTGCCATTAATCCCATGCATTGTTTCTCTCCTGTAGTTCGCATACAGAACTATTTTAATCATCTTGATACGCGCCTTGTTGACTTTTTTAATGACGACATCATATCATTCAAGATAAGCGTTGACAATCTGAATTAGTGCGTTGTCGTCGGGTTGTGTTCTGGATTTGTTTTGTCGCTTTCACCTTTTTAATGTGACTTGGTGCTCTACCCCTCCTAGGCTTCTGGCCGTTGGTAGGCACTGAAAATAAATAAATAAATAAATCACAGGGGCACTTCTCCAGTCACGTCTTCGCCAGATGTGCTTGCAAACCGAGTAGCTTCCCCTTCCCGTCCAACCTAAACAATACCGGCGCCATGTTAAACGTGCGTTGTTAGATTTTCTCCGACCAAATAAAAACAACGAAAGCAAACAGGCTTTAGCTTCCAGCGTACATCGGCGTTGCACCGTGGCCAGATTTTCTCTGTCAGCTCTAACTTAAAGATGACCTACAGATGCAGCAACACTGGCCAAGGGTGCATGAGGAAGCGGCGGCACCTTCGCTTGCAGTTGAAGGGTTGAAGACTAAAACGAAACCAACTGCAATGTCACGTGTTCAGATCGAGGGCACGCTTTTTTATATCCATTTTAATGGTTTAGAACGAGTAATTACACAAATAACTTTATTTGTGGTGTGTAAGAAACTACTATCAAGACTAGGGGTGTCACGAACCGGCCGAGGTTCGAGTTCGACCAGGTTCGACTTTTTCGAACTTTTAGTGGAAATTTCGACGAACCTTGTATTGAGGTTCGACTCGTGTATGCATGCGCGACAGGCTGGCCAGTTGGCTTCGGATTGGATAGTAATGGCTAAGGGATGAATTGAGGGCAGCGCCGAGACATGTTTCTTTCCGCGGCATTTGTCTTCACGGACCTTTCTAGGTGTGTCCCCAAGAATTCCGATGCTTCGATAGCCGGCAATGCTGCGGTGGTCGCCGGCGGTGTTGCGTGTTGTCGAGGTCGGCTACACGGCTATGCGTGTATGACCGAAGCAAAACACGTTTTTTACAACCTCGCATGATTTTTGAACGAATTATCCGTTATTCAACGTGTAAATTTATGGTAATTTGTGAAAATAGCGTGTTTTTCACCCCAAATATTCGCCAAGTACACGGGACTTGCTAACAGTGTACAAGCTAGTGGCTACATTTCAAAGAGAGCAGAGACTGACAGAGCAGAAGCTGGCGGATGCACTTCGTGGAGAGCATCAAAGGAGCAGCAAGGCCAGCAAGGTTCGCGTAGCGAAGAATCTGGACAAGACAGTTGAAGAGTACGGCCAAAAGAGCATGCTAGACTACCTCCGCGGTTTCGCGCAATAATTGAGTCTTTCAATGTTTTTTTAATGTATATTATGGAACGGAAATTGATAAACAACTATATTTCCGAAACTCTGTATCTGGCTTCTTCATTTCGAGTTTGCGAAAATTTTATTTTTTAGACTTCCCACAGGTCTACGTAAAGCGGTCGATGCCAGAAAACATGTGTTTGAAGACTCAAACATCGATCATTCCGAAGGCGCGCACATGCGCTCTCGTGACGCGCGCTCTAATGGCACGCGCTCTCGTGTCGCGGCGCTCTCCTAACGCGCGCTTTCCCGTCGGCGCTCTCGTGTCGTACAGCGCAGTACAGTATAGTCTTAGTTGCAAAGAACCAAATCTTCTCCCGGGCACTCACGACATTGAAGTGTCCCTGCTCCTGTGCGCTTGCCTGTTTCTTTCCCCGATGAAGAACATCTTCTTGCCGCTCTGACGAAAGACGCCTCGATGGTTCACGGTGGACTCCCGGCGAGCCCGGGGCCTCCTCGGGAGTCCAGTGCCTCGTCGTTCACCGGACCAGCGCTTTCTCATTCCTTCGATACTCGTTCCCCTCCTCGTCTTCCTTCATTTTTCACACACCACGCCTCGTTCATCTTCTCATCTTCTCTTTTCTTCTCCGGTTCACAATCGTGACAGCAAGTCACTGAATTTCTTTTTAACAGAATAGGACTCTCTACTGAAGCCATCCAAATCTCAATACTTCAAACCGAAATGAGTACATTGCGTTCTGTCATGTCAGGGCAAGTAAAGGAAATTCAACAGCTCAAATCCAGCCAGAATGACACAGATGAAACCAATCGCTTCCCGAACTTGGAGAGACACGGTATTCCATTCAAGTCGAATAAAAGAGTTGCAGATATTGTGACTGACCTGACAGGAAAGTTGAAGATTGACTTTGAACCTGCCCATATGATGGCTGCTCAGCGTCTGCCGGCTAAAACACGAGAAATACCCCTCTCCTGATTCGCTCCTCTTCAGTCCCATTAAAAGAAACTTGGATGTCCACTCGGGGAAGCCTGAGATGCAACCAACTTGAGGATTCCCATCCCCGAATATACTTCAATGACAATCTTACCAACGCTTATAGGAAGCTCTTTTGATGGCACGCAAAAGAGGAAAGAGGAAAGACTTCAAATACATATGCGGTTCGGTAAGGTCCAACTCAACTGTCCCTCGCACCACTGACAGAGGTGCATTGGAACTAATCAACTAGGCTTTGATGACTAGTCTTTTTCGGCTAAAAGTCCGACAATCCTAGTTAGAGATCTTCAGTCCCAACTCAAGTTGTTCCTTCAATTTATTTAATTTTAATATCCGATACATTAATAAGCACTGAAACGAATTTCTGATCGCTATTAAGTCTGTACCTCCCATAGCTGACGGCTTCGTCCATACGGAGATAAATATTTACAGCAAAAATGTAAGCCAATTATCCTTGCCTGGTCTTAGAACCATATTCTACACACGAGACAAAAAGCGCGGTGGTAGAATTGCGGTATTCTTAAAAACGCGTTGTTTTCTTCGGATGTACAGTTATCGTCACAATCATCGAAGACAATAGAAATTCGCATCTTTACTTCTTTCTTTGAAATATACTTACATGCCTTTATAGACCACTTTCTGAAAAAGTTTTCGAATTTATTTTTGGCCTACCAACTTTGCCGAGTTTGTAGACTGTTACGTAGTCGATGTTAAATCACCTACAAGGCAGAGTATCGCTCTGCCTTGTAGGAGATTTTAACATCGACTTATTGAAACCTTCTATATCTTTGGTTTGTGAATATCTTGCTTTTTTGTCCGATCACGTTATTGAACCTCTGATTCTTGCACCCACAGGAGAAGAAATCTTAGGAGACAAACTAGTGATTTCAGCAATTGACCCTATCAATGTAAGATATTCAACCAGTACAACAAATGTGGCAGTTATATCAAACAAACTATCGGACCATTACTGTATAGCCTGCTTCAAGGAATTTTTAGTATACGCTTCAGAAACAATCCCAAAAAAGCTTAGTCGTCTTAAAATGGTAGATTATAAAATATTCGACCCTTTAATATCTACTTATCACTGGTAAACTTTTCAACGATATGTAGCTCAGTCTGACATCTACTCATTCCTTGCTCTACTAATTAAGAAATTCTCGCAAGCCTCAAAAGGTGGTTTTTCTAAAGCAAACAAAAACATATCTCCAATGGCTAAGTACTGTAATACTCTCTGCTATAAAACTTAACGAAATGGCACGGAAAAGATTCCGCCGCTCGCCTTATAACACCAGCCTGCGTGATGACTTCAGAACATTACGGCACAGAGTGAGTGCGCTAATTCGATCTGCTAAGCGGCTCTACTTTCAGAAGGTGTTCACTCAATCTCGATCCAACTCAGTTAAAACCTGGTTTTAATTAACGATTTCCGGGGAGCTACAAAGCCTCTTTAAAGTCAAACAATTTCAATGGTGTTTTTGGTCATATTGCGCATTCTACGGCCAATACCTACAACAACTTCGCCTCACTCTCGTGCAGCGCACTCTCCAATGCCACAGCGTCTTCTTTTTCAAACTCGAACTCAGTTTCCGCATTTCTCCGTCAATCATATTATGATTCAGACCTAATAAAGCTCCAGGTTACGATGAAATGTGTCTTATCAATCTCCGCAGAAATTTAAGATGCGTACTGGACACACTTCTTGTGTTTAACGGAATAACCAAGACTGGGTCTAGTCCAGATGAAAAGAAAACTGCCATTCAAAAACCGCGTTTCAAGGTATGGCAACAAGATAAAGTAGAAAACTATCGCCCAATTTTAGACGAGGCATGATAGAACGATGTACACAGTTCTAACATGCCTCGTCTAAAAACTGGGAGAAAAAAATATTTATAAAACCATGGCTTCTTTGTTGATAAATACAACACAATATGTTCTTCTCAATACGGTTTCATTCCAGAACGGTGTACACAAGCTCTGCTCGAAACACTCTCTGGCAACTTAAGTTTATTTTATGCTTTGAACGCAACCTGTTTAGTTGTGCATGCTTCCTGGACGTAGCGAAAGCGTTCAATACTGTGAGCCATTAGATTTTTATAAAATATCTGTCTTCCGTTCGTTTCCGAGAACCGTTCCTGTGTCTATAACAAAATGTTCTGCAAGATCAATCGTAAGTGTTTTCAATCGCCGGTGTGTACAGCGCCAAATCTTTTTTTAAGCGAGTGTTTTTTTAAGGTTACGTTCTTACTCCTCTTTTATTAAATATAAATGCAAATGATATGTCTACTCATGGTATCAAACTGCACCCTCTTTCAATATGCTGATGATACCCTCCTACTAACGAGCCATCTGTCTTATACAGCAGTACAAATGCTTCAGGAATGTACACAAAAACTTATGGAATGGTTTGAAGTCAATCTTGTGGATATAAATGATTCCAAAAAAACCTTTTCTCCACACTTCACACTCCGTAGGATGTCATTGCAGTTGAATCCCTTACTCAGAAACGGTGAGATACTTAGGCATCCATCTTTATTCCTACCTTTCATGGAATTCACATCTGACAATAGTATTCTCAAAGCTAAGAAGCGTCCTATGCTTACTATACAGGATTAAGAAGTTTTTCTTATTTGGCATTCGCAAGCTCTTAGCCTACCCTTTAGGATATAGTATACTACGGTATGGCATTACAGTTTTCGGTCAACGTTCTGAATTACGGCATAAGAAAGTAAATATCTTACAAAGTATTCTACACGAGGTTAATAACACACCTACATTCTCTAGTGTGAATCATTTTCAGAACTTTCCACGACCAACTACGAATTTTTGCTTTTGGAAACAGTCATACTAAGTCCCTATTGGACAAGCGATTTCAAAAGACTTCAACCGAATTCACGTGAACTGTGGTCGGTTTCACGGTTTCTAGTTCCATTTTATTACACCCGCTATGGTAAAAACCTGCTGTTTCTTATGTCCCTCATATATTCAACTCCTTACCTTCCGACTCCTTTGACTTCACATCCTAAAAGAAACATAAAAAAGTGCGTCGTCACCTTTTATTCACCAACGAGGTCCTGTAATCCTTCACAATTTTATTTCACAATTCTTTGCATTTCTCTAAAGAATGTTTAACACTAGTTCTTATTATTTTTATTTGCTTTTGTTTTTGTTTGACTAGATCACCATGATTTACACAACCCTCTTTTCTGCACCAAGATTAACCAAGACACCAAGATAAAAACCTGTTCGTTTCTTATGTCCCTCATATATTCAATTCCTTACCTTCCGACTCCTTTGACTTCACATCCCTAAAAGAAACATAAAAAAAGTGCGTCGTCACCTTTTATTCACTCAACGAGGTCCTGTAATCCTTCACAATTTTATTTCACAATTCTTTGCATTTCTAAAGAATGTTTAACACTAGTTCTTATTATTTTTATTTGCTTTTGTTTTTGTTTGACTAGATCACCATGATTTACACAACCCCTCTTTTCTGCACCAAGATTAACCAAGACACCAAGATAAAAACCTGCTGTTTCTTATGTCCCTCATATATTCAATTCCTTACCTTCCGACTCCTTTGACTTCACATCCTAAAAGAAACATAAAAAAGTGCGTCGTCACCTTTTATTCACCAACGAGGTCCTGTAATCCTTCACAATTTTATTTCACAATTCTTTGCATTTCTCTAAAGAATGTTTAACACTAGTTCTTATTATTTTTATTTGCTTTTGTTTTTGTTTGACTAGATCACCATGATTTACACAACCCCTCTTTTCTGCACCAAGATTAACTGCACGAAGAACATAACACCTCTCAATACCTTCTTGAACGGTGACAATGACCGGTTTCCGTGTTTGTGCATGTCTGCGAGTGTGCATGTGTGCGTGTCTTTCCCTTGTGTCCACTTTTCTTTAAGTGTCACAAATGTTATTAGAACTGACTCAAAATCTGTTCAGTACTTGGCATGGTTATTTTCGTGAGGTCACTGCCAGATTAGGTTCAGTCACACAGGCCCTGAATGGCTTTGACGAACCTGACTTGTGACGTGGATATGCTAGTCTTTTAAAATAAATTTATCAATATCATTATTCATACTAATATCATTATTATTATTATTATTATTATTATTATTATTATTATTATTATTATTATTAATAGAGAACGAAGTCCTCGAAGGCGTCGCTCTTTTCGATCGCTCTTCATATTTCCTCAATTATTCGCAATATTTCAACCTGATCTGCGGCCAGCTGACTGTTCATGACACAAGTCTGGCCCTGTCGTCGTCGCAGGAACTGTCCTCTACCCAGGCCACGGCGCAGTCGCTTTAATCGGCCGTCGGCTTCCTCGCAGGCATTCCTGCATCACCCAGCCTGGTTTAAGAGCTCCGCTCTGGTGTCTCTCAACACGGAAGTATCCCGGAAAAGATTGACAAGCTCAAGACGACAGGCGTGACAGGGAGACACGGTATTTATCGGCCTCTCCTTATACTCTTTGCTTATCGGCTATGTCTTCACTAGCCAAGTGCGCTACATGCCAAGAGAGAATTACTAATAATAATAATAATATTGATTATATGGGTCCACCAACAGCTCATGGCCTTTTGTGTGGTACACAGCACAATTTCGGACATAACACAGGAAAGCAAACGCATCAAAATAAAAATACACCAAACTGTGCTGACTGCAAAAAGTATACACAAGCATAATTTTACTTGACCAAACTATGCAAGTAATATGCCCTCAGGAGTGCGACTAAAAGTTGACATGTCACTAAATATGTCTAGCCGTGAAGAATCGGTCTCGTTAAATTCCGCTTGCATTCTTACCAACGGTGATGCTGAGAGTGATGGTCGGCGTATGTCTTGCAGCCGATTGTAAAGCATCTTTTCATCTGGCGAAGAATTGCTCCGTCATTACAGACAGCACGTTCAAGACCATGGGTGCTAAAAAGTGGGAGATTCTGGCGCTGTCATGCATGCCGACAGCAAATGAGTGGGAATGATTCCCGGAGTGGGGCCGGTATGTCGCAATACGCATCTCTTGCTACCCCAGATCTCTTTCGATCGCTGGAAGCCAAGCATAGATTGTCTCACACCACTCAAGACCAACGTTGATACCCTCCTGAAATTACCAACCAAAATGGACGAAGTCTTGACCTTGAAGCTGCTAGTCGAGAGCCTGAGGTCAGTGGTCACTGATCTACAACAGACTGTTGACTTTCTGTCTGCCTAATATGACTCTCTGCTTTCTCAAATTTAGAAACACATGGGCTGCCTCATCTCCCGAAATGAAGACATAGCGAGTGTTGTGAGCGAGCTAGCTGGCCAGACTCGGCCTGGTGGGCTTTCACACAACAGACGTACAGACGATGCACCGCCTCCCATTGCGACGCGACGTCCCACCAGACGCAGCCAACTCATCGAACGGCCGTCATCCAGCCATCCTGAGGCGTTTAACTTCGGTGTAAATCAGAGACCAGTGACTCATGGCAAGGAGGAAGCTGCGCACCCTGGCTGCAACTAGTCCTCTACCCAAACTCTTCTTCAATGAAAACATATCGCGTTAGAACAGAGAACTCTTTTGGATGGTGCGTAAGAGTAAGGCAGTCAAGCAGTGCAAATACACTTGGGTTGAAAATGGGAAGTTATTTGTAAAAAAGGATGAAACCTCGTCCTTGGTGCGTATTCATCGGTTGGAAGACCTGAAAAAGATACCTTATTTGGTTCCGTCCTGCCGACATTTAAAGTATTGTAATGAGGACGGGGAGCAACGTGATGATTTGAATTGTGATTCAAATCAGAATCTATCCCCCTCGCCTTCACGCACACAAAACCCACCAATCATCAAAATCTAGAAAAACAAACACAATGTTCATTGTGATTTGGAGTCCTTGCCATTCGGTACTTTTAACGAAAACAATCGGGTTTTACGTCGAAGAATCATAAGCAAAGCGCAAATAGTTATCAGGGTGGAGAGACAAACAAAGTGGTCGAGCTCTGACGTTGAAAAAACAAAAGGGGGGTTATTTTTCACGCTTGCTCTCGGTGGGCTTAATGCACGTCAAATGTGCAAATTAAATAGTGCAATTAAAAGTTATCAAACCAGTTTTGCTCTCTTCTCCCTCATTATAAAGGATTCTTTTTCAGTCCCCTCGGTAGGTTGAATTCACCGGCAAGCCACTTCAGTGTCGTTATTGCTTCTCTTGGAGGAGCGCGTTTGAAGCGCGCAGTATCTCGTATGATAGGATAATTTTGACCGACCAGCTTCAGGCATTTACGTCCTTTTTAGTTCACTGGTAGGCAGAATTTTATTTTTGTTATATAATATGCCTCATGTTGCCTGGTTAGAGAATTATATGAGGTGGGTTACAAAATTTTATGATACAAAATACAACTTTCATAGTAACCTGAGACACGGAACGATAAACAAACGGACAAAACTACAACAAATTGAGACTTGCTTTGTCCGTTTTTTTTTCATCGGTCTCGTCTCCGCTTACTATGAAAGTTCTTCACCAGCTCGCCTTGTTTTACCCTTTCTTCGGCAAAATAGAACATGCGATAGCGCACTCTTTACACACAAAAAAAAAGTCGTATTTTTGTTCAGTAGTTTTAGGATGAAAGTGCTCCGTTTCGGGAACTTTCGTTTGACGTTATTACTCTCCAGACTTAAATAAGATGAACGCCGTTTTCACACAATTTCTATACTTATCTCCGTGGATCAGTTTGGCTACGTTAATGCTTTGGGACAATTGAAGTCTATTCACTAGCGTTAAAAACACAAATAAAGTTGCCTCTATATAAAAAAATCAAATGGAATTTTTATTCATTAAGAAGTTCTGTTTATTGAATTGTGCTCGAATATGTGATTAACTTTTGAATGAATTACTTAGGCTGAGGAAGATTAAAACATCTGCGGTGAATCAATCATATACAACAAAAATTCTGAAAAACCAAATGCATTTAAAAATTGATGAACTGTGTTATATATCGATAAAAGCTGATTTAAATAAATTACGTAATCTTTTTCTCGACTTTTCCAATCAGGATTTTTCACCACCCTGACTCTAATATTTTGGCGTGTAATCGGTGCAGTTCAGTTCAGTTCATAAAGTGAATTTTGTTAAGAGTGCTCAACTGGCAACATGCTCTGCGGTAGTGCCGGGCGGGGATTTTCGGGATGATAGGACGAGGGGTGGAGGTGCAGCTACGAGTCCGAGTCCGGTCGTCTTCCCGCAGCTCCGACGCTGGCCACCCGCCGCTTCCGGGGCGCCGCACAAGCCGTGTCCACGGCTTCATCGGCAGCGCGCTCGACGTCGCCGGCGTCCGATTCTGTCGGCGCATCGCCCCGAGAACGCGGCCTGCCTCCGCTGCACGGCGGTCGGCGCGCCAGCAGCGGCGGCGGCGCCAGCAGCGCCTCCTCGAGCCGGAGCCCGCTCCTCCCCTTCCGACCGTGCGCGTCGTCGACGTCGTCGCATCCGGACGATCCCCGGCGCCGCAGTCCTGGCGACGGCAGAGCAGATTCCACCGGCGCTGCGTGGCTGCTAACGACGCCGCCGTGTCCCCGCCGTCTCCGTCGCCGCAGCCTCCGCCTTCGCGCCGCGGACTCCTGCTGCTGCCGAGACTCGGTACGGTGTTGCTCGGGGCTCCTACGCTCGCCGGATCAGGTAAGGCGCTGGGCGTTGCGGGGAAGCAGAAAGGCAACGGGAACCAATGCCTGAGGAGTCGGGCATGGTCACTGGAAGGGCGAGAACGGCATTACGTCTCTTCCGGGCGTTCAGCTCCGGGGCACGAGTGCGTTGCCTTCCTTCGTGCTTTGGATGAGCGTGCCCGCTCGAAGCTCTGGCAGGAAGCGCCCAGGTGTTATCTAGCTGGACGCGGGACAACTCGAAATACTGCCGTTCTAGTCCTGGCAGTGACTGTAATGAGCTGACCGAGTCGGGAGACAGCACACGGAATGAGGAAATGGCGTAAACGGCCAATCGAAGACAGGAAAATTGACATGTAAGACACACGGCCGTCGACTCGCTATTAAAACGAAAAGGGAGATCTAGAAAAATTACGAGTGAGCGCTCGCGTGTTTTTTACGTGTTAATTGTTTTATGTAAATTCGACCTTGGGCGCTGTGTTTTTTTTTTTTCTTTTTTCTTTTCCTCAATATGTTTGTGGGGCCGTCTGATTCGTACTTTCGTGGCCCGGGGGGACGCGCTGTAGTTCAACAAAAGTGCCTCTTCTGTCTCCCGCATTTTTAAGGGAAAAGCGGACAATGAAATTACGGATCTAAGCTCTTCAGACCTCCCCGAAATTTGGAGCAAATTAATATCGGGATGCTGCGCAGGCGAGAAACTAAATGTTGTTACGCCCTTAAGGGTGTGTTCGGAAATAACACCTTAAAGGGTCACGTGTCACCAGCAGCCTGAATTAGGGTGCCGGTGATCCTACCAGCATCCTAGATACGCTATTCGCGACTCCAGCGAAATCGACGCCGCGTAGCGGCAACGCCGAGAAGCTCAGAGAGGAGGTCGTTTCGACTCTGTCGTCTGCTATCGCTGCTTGGTTCTCGTATAGGCCGCATAGAAACAAACATTGTCTCCAGTAAATATTTTTATGCTTCCGCCGTGTCATTCCTACGCACTGACTAGAAGAAGGTTTCTACCGTCGAAAAATCGCTTTGCTTTTATATGTAACACCGATTTTACGCTGCAGTGCAAGACATTTGTTGTGGTCCACATGTTGAACGACGAAAACGACCTCCTTTCGTCCGCCATTTTGCCTGACCAGCGCGCCCCCTATAGTTCGCTGGAGTCGCGAATGTTTCTTTGGTGAGTAAGAGGTTGGCGAGCAGCGCGTATCACGCACAGTTGTCACATGCGCGAGAGAGAAAAACAGGGACGCGACGAACAACGCACGAGACACAAATCACGACAGCCACTTCTCCTCAAATAGGGAGTATTCACTGGCAGCCATATCTGTGTGCGCGACTGCTGAGGCGCGTGCTGACGGCGAGCTTCCACAGTTCTTCTGCAACGTGCATTCCAAACCATCAAGATTGCCGGTCTTAGCAGGCTATTAATGTAAGCTCGTTCTGAGCATGCGCCCTAAACATCGCCCTCAAATATGGCGTCCAGTGAATGCCCCCTATACGCGACAAATGAAATACACTCATTCGCGGGTGAGGGCCTCCGCAATTACGAAGCTCTTGGTCGCTAATACTTCGCATGCCCCGGGGCGTAAGAAGGAATGCGTCTGCTCGGTACAAAGCCCTACATCGGGAAAAATTACTTCGTGTATAGTAGCTAAACCAACTTCCGCTAAAGCCGGTTGAAGCTGTTTTATTCTTTCTAAACCTTTTTTACACCCTTTCGAAAATTAAATGAAGAAGTGTTTGCTTCTCAAGATCGCTGACAATGATATTTGTAAAAGACGCGTTAGCATATAATAATGGTGCTGAAAGGCGCAGCAGCGGGTGTGCGTCTTTGAAATGTCAAACATGTTCTCAGGTGTTCACACGCTGCAAACCCGGTTGCAGCCGTAAGAGTGCTCCGTTTCAGTGCTGCTCGTTGTCTCGATCGGACCCTGGCGTCGGTTCCGGATAGCGGAGTTCGCAGCGGCCGGCGAAAGACACTCTAGGCGCTTCCATCCCGGGGATTCTATTATGCCCGCAAGGACCAAGTACAATGGTTCCGGAACATCGAGGCACTATTTCCTTGGCCGCTTTCGCATTTACCTCTAGAAGACAACGACAGGAAAAATACGGACGCGTGAGTCGCGCGAAAGGTCGCGAAAAATACGGACGCGTGAGTTCGCTCGAAGTACGCGAGGTTGCAACAACGTCGCTGGAAAGCGGGCATAAGCCATTAGCGGTACTAGTCACATCGTTGTAAGCGGTATTCGCACGGGACGGTTAGCGCGAGTAACGGGGAAAAATGATTTGTCGATCGTTAAAGGCTGGAACGTTTGTGGTGTAAACGGACGATACAAAGGCGCTATAACCACGCAATCAATCTTTTTCAGGAATCGCCGGTTCGAGAGGTTTTCGACTAATATTACGCGTGAGCGAAACACGAACGCGCGCGTTAATCTTACCAGAACCGGTGACCCAATCGAACGACCGCTCACGTATTGACAGCGCGCCTCCCGCCAATGCATCTGAAAGTGGCGATTCAGGAAATGGCGGAGTGGTCCACCGTTGCGTACGCGCAGCTGTCGAGCTGCAAACGCACCTTGTTGAGAGTTATAGAGGGTCGTTTATAGCTCGGCGTAACTCGCGCCTGCCCAGTTCTGGTCACTTCTCGCCCAGATAAGGCGGTTAAGAGCATGGGCACTCTATTACCCGATCTGGGCGCTGCCATTATAATAGTAATATTAATATTAATTTTATTAATAATAATCTTATTTTATGTGCCTGCAAACAGCTCATGGAGCTTTGTGTGATACACAACATCATTTTCGGAAATAACACAGGAAAGCAAACACATTAGAATAAAACTACGGAGAAGAAAATGCGCTGAATGCAAAAAATAGGCACAAGAACAACTTCACCAGACAATGCACGTAATATGCCCTCAAGATTACGACTAAAAGTTTACGTCACTTAATATGACTATCCGTGAAGAATCGATCTCGTTAAATTCCGCTTTGCATTCTTATCAACGGTGATGTAATAAAAAATATGATAGAGTAAAAGAGGCTGCGACTACGGCTCGAACGTGATGGGACATGGAAACAAATCGTGCTTAACAGGTGACTGGACGATCCCATTGGGAACCTTATGCAAAAATAAGGTATCCTGATATCGACGTCTATGATGCTCACAAGAGCAGAGTGGGCGCAAGAGACGATGCTTGTGATTCATAAATTAAGCTTCCTCAGCCTCAGTCGCGCTGTCAGGAAGCTGAGGAAATATCGTGCCGATGGACCCGTTCCATCATGGATAGACGTCCAGGAATGCATCGATGCTTCCTAAGCCGTTTTCGACTGTCTTCTGTGTGTCCGCAAGGTGTGTAGAATGTCCAAGAACGTTTTAATTGCTTTACACTATGCAAAGGCTGTGGGATTTGCATTAGCTACTAACAGAAGTACCGATGGAGTAACCAAAGGGTTATCTCAACAGCGGCGGCGATCTCAAAAGAGACGTCAAACCTAGTAGCGCGGTCCCCATATCTCCGCGGCAATATAGATGACGTTTAGGGCTTGCATTATCGCGGGTCGGTTCGATAAATAATCTCAGTCGGTGCCAATGATCGTCTACATTGTCTCACTCTCTCGAATATAGCGGAAGAGACGACACATGTAGCAGAGTAAGGACAGAGTCCAAGAGCATTTATTGAAACACTCTCAATATGAAATACTACTGGTCCCCATCCAAAAATTCTCCCCGCGCCGCCAAGGTGAGAAAAGGTCCTTACCTGCCAGACGCGGGGTTCCGGAGAGCCAAGATCGGAGAAGCATCGGAGAACTCGCCGATACACGTCCTATCTCTTTCGCGGTCACCTGTACGAGTTCCTTTCCCGAAAGCGGGAAACCAAGAGGCGAAACCTCCCCGCCTGTCAGGAGTGATCCGCATCCGAGCGGGGGAGACGGAAAGAGGTCCCGCCGAGAGAAGAGAGCTCGACGACCGCGAACAGGGCCGCGATTCGGAACGAGCACCGGCCTTGGCACCCCTCCGGCCGAATTCTTGCCGACTTTTCCGCCAAGTGTCCAGATTAGGGCCCCTGGTCGGAGCTCACGGCGAAGCAGGCCGAGCGTTCCGACCCGCGGCCGTTATCACGGCCATCGGGGAAGGGAGACTACAGGAATCCCCACAGGGGAAGACCAGACGAGAGTAACGCTCAGCTGCTCGTGGTTCCCTTTATATTCTCGTTATACAATCCGCGACAAAATCCTCAGGAACACGAGATCGGCACTCGTACCCTACCCAAATAGGATGGTGACGGTCGCCAAACTTCCCTTTAATATAACTCGAAACTGCGCTGCAGGGACGCAAAGGTCGTGCCACTCTCACTTAGCGTTCTACCGCTCCCTTAGCTTTCATTTGCGCCACTAAATGGACACTTTTTTCTACGATCGTTTTCGTAGGCGGCGTCATTTTGTTGCCTAGCGCAGACTACGACGAAATTGGGGATCGTCGTGATTCAAGAATGCGAATTTCTGAATTTCTGAGCTCTTAGTCACGGTGCTATCAGAAAACTCGGGCGACAGAGTATCGCTGTGTCGCGGACTGTTGTAACGTTTCTGGAGGAGGAAAAGCGTTTCTTACGATTGCAGAAAGAAACTTCAGATAGCCGATAAGAATGACTTTCAGCGGCAAGTTGGCAGAAGCGTCGTCTCTCTGAAGCGTAGCTTATTTTGTGGCTGCTATGGCCTCATAGGCTGGTAGAGCATTTCGCTAGTCTTGGATGGGTCCCGGGATGGATTCCCAGAGCGGCTTTCTTCGGCTGCCCTCCCACGGGAAACAGCGGCTAGAATAGTGAAAGCCCGCGAACGACCTCCGCTTCTTCCATGGAACGTCATGACAGTTTCGGATTGCGCCTACTCGGCAAGTGAACCCGAGCACTGTGTCGAGCGTCGTTCGACGCTTTCACTGGGCACGAAGTCCAGCCGAACGCTGCCGTAGCACTCGTGTCCAGTCCGTGGATTCGCTCGGTCTCATTTTTATGACGTCAACATTCCAGTGGCTCTGATCATTCTAGGTGGTGTCGCTAGAGGACGGGAGTTACCCCGAAATGATTATGTCCCACAGGTGAAAACATGCGCCATATGTGCGTGAAGCTAAGTGGAAGCATGTTCAGTATGCGCGTAAAGCTAACTAGGTGGAAGCGTGTGCATTATGCGAGTGAAGCTAACTACGTGAACTCACGTGCAATACGTCCGTGAAGTTAAGTGGAAGCATGTACAATATGCGCATAGAAGTTAACTATAGGCGGAAGCGTGTGCACTATGCGAGTGAAGCGTAAATATGTGGAAGAACGTGCAATATGTGCGTCATGCTAACTGCGTGGAAGCGTGTGCAATATGCGCGGATAGGTAAATGGAAGCACCTGTAATATGTGCGGGAAGCTACAGCTATTTGGAAGCACGTGCAGTATTAGCGTGCAGTTAGTTATAAGGAAGTGCTTGAAATATTTGCGCCGAAGGTGACTACCTGCAAGTACCTGCACTGTTCGCGTGAGACTGACGTTGGCAGGCCTGCAACCGCACGTGCTTACCACAAGAAGCGGTTCTTATGGAGACGCACATATCATCATGCTTACAATCTCGTGTAAATCGGCGTTTCTGGAGGAATCGATAATAATGAAGTCATCGATTCCGCAAAGTACGTGGCCACAGCCAGATACCCTGCTTGATATCTTTTATACATCTGCATGTTTTGAAGGAGTCGAGAAGGAATCAAGTCGTTGCTTCAGCGAATGCTTTCCCTGCAGCATGACTTAGCCATCTCGAAGCTTTGCGAATAGAGAAATAGCACCAAGGTATTAAACGATGCAATATTTGTATTCGCGCAACGTGTGCAGCATCGTGGAGGGGAACTGGAAGGACGAAGACGGCTCAACATGTACCTTTACACGCGCACTCGACCCCTCGAGTTTGCAGCATCCATCCTCTGTTTCACCGTAAGTGCTGGCGAAGCCAAGGCAGCGAGCAAGAGCTGGCTGCATTCAAAGGCACTTCCTTTTCACGAGCGCACGTGCACATCGGACCCGCCCAAAGCGCCGTGCTCTTCTTTTATCTTCTCCGCTCGCACTTATGGCGACGCGGATTATAGGAACTAAAATATTAAGGTGGGCTTGTTGCTTCGACATAGTAAATATTTAAAGCGGAAAAGACAAACGAAGACGTGAAGAATAGAGGATAGTTCTATCCTGTATTTTTAATTCCTGGTCTGTCTTAAAATATTTCGCGCTTTAGATATTTAGTACGGAGTATAGAAGAAATGTGCTGCATATCATTAGGGGGAATGGATGACTGTAAGTCCACCGGTGGTGACACATGAATTTGTGAGGCGCGAGCGATCTTCGTCACAAAAATAAAGCGTCAGAAAACATGCAGGTGCGTTGAGGTGGTCTGCGGCAAAAGAAAGGCTGCGGTTGCGGAAGGGCGTCGGCTCGAGTCCTGGCTCGGATTAATTTTGAGTTTTTAATTTACCGTCACCGTGGGCAACATTGCGGGACATTTGGCTTCTATGCTTAATAGCGACCTTTAACTGAAACAATCGTTTTTTTGTTTTTAACTTCAGTTCGTGCTATGGTTAGACCGACGCTATTACAATAACTAATAATATCTGCGATTCTTTATTACTATGTGAGGAAATGCAAGATCTTCCAAAGCTTTTGCACAGGATTTAATGATTTCATGCAGAAAATGCACCGGGCCTAGGAAGCAAGAATATACGTCCATGAAGTTCTGCTGATCAGTTAGGAATGTTGCGTTATTGCCGTCTGTTATTATCCAGAAAATGTAACGATGTCGGTAATTGTTTGTCTGAAATCAAGTATTCTTTTGTTTCTATATTGTTCCGACAGGTCACAATTCCAAGATCAAAGAACGACTGTGTTATGTTATTTTTTATAAATAATTCGATTTTTATATTATTATTTTTTTTAAATATTTGTGCGGATCAATACTATACTTTTGATTGGTGAAATCTTATTGTCTTCTGAAGGAAGGCTGCGTGATTCGTGTAACATGTTTGTCATTTCGCGGCGGTTTTTTTATTATTTATTTTTAATCATTGTTTCGGGTCCCCTGAGCGTGCAACAATTGTCGCTGCCGAAGGTCGTCTTGTCTCCGACGACAGCAAACTCGGCGCACGGTGACAGTTTTCGAAACGATCCGTCTTCGCCGGTGCTCCTTTCCTGGAGTGCGGCGAAGAGGAGGGCGGGGCTCGGGAGACGTGATCGAACTTCCTAATAGGTTTTCGTGACGTTCTACCGTCCCGGCGGCGGGTCGGTATGGACGAGGCATATCCACGGAGCCAGAGCGCGGTGACGGGAAAGAAAATGAGTTCGCTTATCAACCGAGGAAGCGGGGTTTATATAACCGAGAGGTCGCGGGGTGCCAAATCCACTTACAACGCCTCGTGTAGAGTGTGCCCAGATTTCAGAGTGTTTCCGACTGCTAGATCGGGGCGACGTGGTGTGTGTGCCGCGTTTGTAATACAAGCTGCGAGGAGGTGTCGAAATCGTCGATCATCTGCCAGCGTCTTCGCCTCTCCGTCCACTTTCCTTTTCGCCCCGCGACAAGGCGACGCAGCCGACCTTCAACGAACTGCGCGGGAGGGCCCCGCTACTTAATTGCGAACACTTTCTACGGTTCAAGTTGCTCCCTCTCCTAAATCTAGGCCCTTCATCCTCGGCCCTGCACTGAAACGCCTCCAGGTGTTGAAATTCCGGGGAAGGAAAGCTTCGGATAGATCGGAATCGATTATTCCGGAGATGAGTCTAGTCGTAGTATGTGATTCTGGGGAGAGATCTATCCGCCGGCGGCCTTCACTCGGAGAAACAGCTGCACTTGGCCAGCACCTGTTTTTATTCATAGTTCTGCCCGTAGGCATGTCTTCCGGGCTCTGGTACATACCGAAAGACACCGATGAATCTATGATGAGTGTTAGATTCTGCAAATCAGTGAGCGAAGCACGAATTTTTTTTTCATCTGTTAGATGTTTGTTTTTATTTTGTTCTTTCTCGATCGTAAGCAAGTAGGAGAGTGTATGTTGCTGCTAGCAGTTCCGGTGACGCAATCTTTCTGATGAAATAAAGCGTGAATTCTTTAAAACTCAAGTCGGTGGTTACGATTAATTAAAACAAAATGTATAAATATAAAGAAACAAATACTGTCGGAGTTCGGTGCAGTGAATAACACACGCGCCGCGGACATCAAAATACGTTGCGACAGTAGAAGCACTCTTTTACATGGTGACCCCTTCATACATATCTCTAAACAACCGTGGTAACCTCGCAAAGTTGTTTGTCATGAACCCTCATAAACCGCATAAGCCTGTATATACATTTAAAAACGTTATTCACGATGGTCATTGCGCGACTTCTTTAACACGTATACTTGGTGCCCGGTTCACCATACCAGGTCCCATATCAGTGCTTTTGTTCAGAGTCCTGACTATAGGGCTGTGCGGCTCAAGTTTCGCCGTGCATACGCAGCACCACTTCTCCCCTGGCGAGACGCACCCATACATTGTTAGCGGTATACGTGGAGCAGGCGACGTGGTGGCTGGTGCGCTTGTCGCGCTGACCTTGCACTTCGTAAAGTAATGTACCGAATGCCAAAGGGCAGGGCCCCAGGTATTGTTTTGCACTCAAATGCCAAAGCATCGGGTTAAACAGAAAGGTAAATGTGTGTCTCCCGAAAAGTTTTATTCGGTTCCTGGGAGGTGATTCAAGAAAGATAGCCAGAAGCATGAATCGCCAGCTGTGCGGAGGAAAAGGTTAATTATTGTTTCGCTATCTTTTCGCGTGATTTAGTATTGCAGCTGCACTTCTTCGTCACGTTGATAAGGACTTTTTATAGATCACACCCAAGAGCATGCCAGAGTTTTGCGTTGCTTGGGGGAGCCGTCACTTTGAAGGCGGACTGAGCTCGAGCAGGCAGGGTCCGAAATCCGCAGCTGACGTTGTACGATAAATCCCTAATGTAGTAGCTACGATGGTTCCCCGTGGCTGTTGACAGAAAAAAAAATCAACCTTGAATAAGCAGTTACCATTTTTTAAACAACTTTACATTTGAGAACCAAGCTCACTTTGCTTACCCGCAAATTTTGTTCCCCGATGCTTGCAAAAGAAAGCGAATAAGCGGCAAAATACTTGACGTAAAATTAGGCAAATAATTGTAACTCCTATTGCATACTGACTTGAACGAATAATTGAAAATAAATTGGCGTCTGTACTTTAGGTTTTCCATATATTATAAAAATGATGTAGTAAGCCCACTACAGGTACAATTACTTTCTAAAGAACTCTAAGAATTACACACTAGAACATTCCTGGGTCGACGAATTAGAGCATGTTGACAATGTTAGATGTGTAAAATGAAAGCAGCATAAAGTGAACGAGGACAGGGCACCGCACAAAGGTGAATACCTGAAAATATATGACTGAAATTCAAAATTATTTACATTTTTCGCAGAGAGAAGAAAGTAATATTGACGATCCTTTTCTCGCGCAAGGTGTTCTAGATATAAAGTACAACGCGCCTAAGCAGCAAGCAAGGCAAAAAAATCATGCAAGAATATGTTTTGTTTTTGTAGTCACCCGCAAATGTGTTCAAGATTATCATTCTGGCGTCACATAAGAAAGGTAAAACACAAGACAACTATACTGGCGCAAATCTGAGTTGATTGGCGATCACTCTTTTTACTCATAAAAGTATGAGTGGGTTACTGACACGCGTGCGTGAATTGCCATTTTACCGCTTTGACGGCAAAGGTACAGATGCGTAAACACAACAAGGTTAGCATGATAAAACAGCGCACAGAACACGGAGGCTCATGTTGAACTACCAACTAGCTCAAATTACTACTTTACTCCAACAAGGTTACGCGCCGTGTAGTGAGACGTTTTAATTTTGTTGTTCGACCCTCTCAAAATGCCTGGGAACAGAACAGATGAGCTGTGGCCGTATATCGTCCCACTTCGTTTTTTTTTTATGTATACAGCTTGACTTTGTGTTGCGGTGTGGCAGTGCCTGCCTCGTCATTGACTTTATTGGCATTAATTAAAACAACAGCGTCATGCTTCCATCAGTCGGTAACTCCGACTTTCTAACGAGCACTTGATCAAGTTCAAACAGTGTGTGCGACAGCGCGGCTGTGCGGGAAAAGACAATTTGAACAATAATAGCATCCTCCTCTTTGTCCGAATAGCTTCGAATTTCAAGAGCGAGCGAAAGCATAAAGAAGACATCATTTATCTCGAAGCAGTTGTCATAGGCGACGCTGTCTTGTTCCTGCGAGACGCACTTCGTTGTCGAGAAATGTTCTTACGCCAGGATTATCTCCTCCACCTGGGAGACCTGGCCCACAGGCAGCCTTTTTTCGCGGAGGTTCGCCTCCCTAAAACAAGAATCACCAATTTTCAAGAGACAAGTAACCAGAATAATATTGCAACGCGGTTGCTTTACAATTTTAACGTGTTTGTCGCCATTGCAACTGGACCCGTACTGCTATGGAGGGCAATTTCGCGCTAGAGCGCGGCGCGACCAGTATTGCCCGGCGCGCCCTCTAGGCAGCCTTTCCGCGCTATTCAACCCATTCTCCGTTATTTTTGTAATAATATGTTTAATGTCACAATTGCCGGAAACATCTACGCTTCGTGCAATAGATAGCAGAATATCTAAGCTTTTAGAGTGATTTTAGATTAGTATTCATGGAATATTTGCACACGAGTTATGTTACCAGTCGTTGGAGACAAGGGTGGTCGCCAAGGTCTGGAAAATGGGCAAGTACATTCCGGTTCAAAGGGGCCTTAAATTATCCCCTGTAAATTGTGTACTGATTTTCCTAACCTCTGTACAACCCAAGAAAACTAGAACACATAATTTATAAGCAAACTGTTATCTCGATTATATCTCTATTCAATAAAACTCAACTCGATGTTAGAAATTTTGTGTAACCATACTTCACTTCGTTACATATGGCCTGCGTATTAACCGGGATTAGACATTTATAACTGAGGTTATTTACTAGAACTGTCTATGCAGTATTTTTCCGGTATTTTATTCACGTTGCTTTCAGTTTATTTTTTAACAATGTGCTCCATTACCAATCATCTGGTGCGCCACAGGGACCTGTTGTTGGTGAGTTAATGTTTCTTACCATTATTAAGAAATTTGCGCTTTAGGTATCGTCTTCCTTAGTCGGCGTCAGGATCTTTACCTACCGGATAATACTCTTCACCCCTTATTCTGCAGACAACCTTGACAAGCCTCGCAACTTGAATGACCTTTTTGGGCATCCTGGTGGCACAGAAATTACGACCAGGTTGCCGGCATCCCCTCTGGCCATCAGCTCCGCGACTTGGCCAAGTGTAATTGACTACTTTAGAGACGCTCCGCTCCCGTTATCCGTTGATAAAAGGCCGGGACAAAAGTGTGCAACAGGGGGGGGGGGGCGGTGCGTTGGGGTGCGGCTTGTGACTGTGACAGCCTACAAGAAAAGAAATAAAGCAGGCGAGCTTTCTAAAAATTGACATACTAAAACCCGAGGCAAGAAAAGAAGTTTGACACAAATGTCTGCCAATTAAGGTTTACGTCCCATTGCACAAGTGCGTTTGGTTCTCTGAAACTGGTCGTTCTTCCAAAAAAATCAAAATTCTTTAACGTTAATACGCATAAATATATGCGCTTTCTCTTTGACAACGGCTCCTTCTACGTTCACTCGTTGGAAGCCACAACGCGTGGATATGCATAATGCTTAATATATTTCTTACTTCAAATTAATATTTTCTGGTTTTGTTAGGGAAATCGCATCTTCTGCCAATCAGAATTGCTATTTTTCTGCTCATATTTCCAAGTCCCCCCCTCCCCCGCCTTGAATCTGAATTTACCGTAACATAATCTAAACCCTGAGACAAGCAGAACTATTATATAGGACAAGACGACACAGCTTTTCTTACATCTCAAGTATGAGGCACGCTTCCTTTATCTAGCATACTCTCAAAACTTATTTTAGCGCCATCGAATCTGTAGACCATCATTGCGCGCCTTTTGTTGAATAGCAGCAATTACTCGTGCGTTTCTTTTTTGAAAACCAAACCTAACCTCGCGGCATTACGAGACAAAAAAAAAAAAAATCTCGTGCGGCATTGCGAGACGTTTTCGTCTCGCGATGCCGCACGAGGTTTTCTCTACTCCAGTAATCCTTCGTACATCCTTTTTTCTATCCGCCAACACTTTTCCTGCAGATTTTTCATAGCTGCGGCAATATAGATAGCATTCCGTGCTCCCCATCGCTCGGCAACACACTGATCTCTCTGGCGCTTTTGTGAACCGGAATGGCCTTCTGAAAAGAAACTTCACCACAGAGAATCCCATCTTATCTTGCGACGCCACAACCACAGTAACGATTAACACCTGCCCCTGTAGTTGCGTGGTCCGAAAATCCCGCTCACCTGCGGAACAATATAGGGAGTGCAAGTTGGTCTGCTCCCTGCACAGATCGTGCTTAGATTTAGCCTCCAAACGCGCCCCCGTGCCTTTGTTTTCCCCCGGCCTCAACTAATGACGGCGCGCTTGGCTGCCTCATCATCGCGTATTCCCCGCGAGTTCTCATTGTTACCTCGAGTGGCGTGCTCCTCCTCCGTTTTCATGCGCCAAAGACGCATTTTGGAACACTCGCTCGCCGCATACGTCGAGCCAAACCGGGGAAGTAATCTGTTACAAGTAACGATTTCTTGTCATCCGTTACTTTTTCAAAGAATTTTGTAATTGCCACGTTACTTTTTTCGAAGTAATTTGTAATGTAATTTCGTTACAAAGTAATAATAACGAATTACTTTAATGACTCTTACTTTTTCTAAACTATGAGCATAATACAGTAACTGGAGCAATACGAGCAGAAAATTCAGCAGCATCAAGAGAACAAGTTCATCAAAATAGAAAACATCAGGAAGGGGAGAATAGCCTAAAATAAAACATGATTTTTTGTTTGACCTGTCACTAGAACCACTAGAAAAACGGGCAAGGAATGTACAACTATACGAAAGACAACGCCGAGTAGGCTCTCCGTCGCCGTCCATCGTGTTTCTCTTAATCTCCCGGGCAGGAGAAAGCTCTTCGTGTTTATTTGTTTTTGTCTTTTACACCGTTTCAGCTTTTCCAACTTCTTCGACTCTCCCGCCACCTGCACAGACATCAAACGCGGGTCCGTACCAACTCGATTCGCGGGTTCACAACTCGCGCAAGAGACGATGCAGCCTCGCGCGAGGAGGTAGAATTCTCATCTTTGATGTGCGCTACTCTTTCTAGCACGCTCACTGAGGCACGGCTGAAAAGTGCCTGGCGCGAGGCTAAGAGCATCGTCTTCGAGGGTACGGACGATACTTATTTTGACTTACTTGTCTGGGTATGGTGCTCGAGTCTACACCTCACTTTACAGTCAACTGTCAACATAAAAGTGAGAGGGGGAAGGTGGAGGGTCAGGCCATCTAAGAAGTTGACAAAGCAGGGGCAAATACAGAACTCCGTTTTTTTTTTTGGGGGGGGGGGGGGGCGGAAAATTTGTAAGGATGATATTTCCCATTTTTTCGTGTGCACTGGGGGGTCCACCGATGTCAAATTGCCCTCCGAGAAGGGGGGAAGGTCGACTTGGTTTGGGGGGGCGGCCGCCCCCGCTCGCCCCCCCCCTTGGGTCCGCCACTGTGAAAAGAGAGAGAGAGAACGCGTAAAACTGGTGTGATCATCTATTGTTTTGTGGGACCGATGGCCACCGCTACTCTCGCTCTATATGCCTTCCCTCCACTGGCCTCCACGAATATTGGTATGCAAGTAAGAACCGATGAACGATTGATAACCCGCAACCGGCACTTCTTTCTCTGACTGGTCGAGTTTACGGCCATGGAGTGTCCGTCGTCGATCTCCATGGCCATATCTCTTAATGAGATGTTCGAAGTTCAGGACATTAAGGCGAACGGAAACCTAGAGTTTTAGTACATACTGTGCTTACCAAAAGAACACATATTGTCATCAGTAAGAAGAACAAACTCGAATCTACGGAAACACGTAAAGGTAAGCTGGGACACCTGCATTGTGCATTGGCTATGCATTGTAACCTTAGAACCAAAAAATGTTTTCCCTGTGAATAACAGGCGAATAACTTGTGAATTGTGAATAACACCCGATTCAAAAGGGAGCATTCGTAGATCGTTTCTTTAGCTTCGAATCTCGAAGCGGAGCGTAGACGCTGCTACTGAGAATGCGCACCGCTAGCTTTGTCTGCGCACCGCTAGCTTTGTCTGCGCAATTCCAGGCATCATGTGGAGGCCGCAAGATAGCGGGATCACGGGTGTGGTTGCAGCTTTCGGCGCCTTGTCAGCTTGCAGGTGAACGGAGTGCACCTACACTTTTTCTCTTAAATACAATATTTTATTTTTAAAAGGATTACCATCACACGGGCATGTGAGAAATGAGAAGTATATAGTGTTGCACAACATTTTTGAAAAATATCAAAATTGTTTCTACAGTTTTCTGGGTAAGTGTACGGGAAAAGTAACGGTGAAAGTAATTTGTACCGTAACAAGTAAAATAATTCGTTACTTTTCACCGAAAGTAGTTTGTATGGTAATTCATTACATTTGAGGCTCGGTAATTTGTAATTGTAATCCGTTACATTTTTCAAGTAACGAGCACAAGTCTGCGCCGGGCAAAGAGGTCGCTGTGTGATCCAAAGGGCGCCTCGAGCACAGTTACGCTAAGCTCACGCGTCCTTTCATCTACGTCAGGGGGATTTAGATCCAGAATGGGGGATATGTAAACGTCTACTCATCATCACAAAACAACCCATTTTCGATCACAAGAGAGTTTAAGAATGGCAGGGCGTGGAAAGTATCTTATTAGGCCACCCATGATACCGCAACGTGACAGCAATGACTAGTCACGAAGCAAGGATTGCGTTATGCTTATTTTAAGATTCCCGCGACTATTGCAAACTAATATTGGAACTCTCCGACGTTACGGCACTGCGGTGGCGCTGCTGTGGGCACTGCGCATGCGCACATGCTTCGCTTCACGGGGCTTCCTGCGCACGCGCAGTGCCCACACCTGGGGAACGCTGATTTCTTTTTTCTTGCTCTGCACAAATAAAGAGGAAGCGAGAAAACGCGTCTGTCGCACATCTGTTTATCTACGCAGTAAAGAGATGGCGTTTATGGACGCGCGTTGACCACGCCAGTTTTCTTCGTTTGGGTCTTTTTCAATAAATCTTAAAATTTCCGGGAGCTTACGAATCGCAGAGTGTCGCCAATTACGTTCAGGATACTTGCTTCGGTGATTCGCGGCGTTCTTCTAGGCTAATGCCGCAATCCAACTTGCTTTTGAGCGATAAATAAATGATCGGGGTTCGCCATGTCCTGCTCTTCTTAACTGGAGTTAACCGGATTTGGATGTGCTTTATTGCTCCCAGTCTTCTTTTGCACTTTGAGGTAGTTCCGACGGTGGCGAGAGCGTTTTCTTCAATTGTGAAAGAGGCGGAAGAGTGGGGAGGGGAACTCAAATGGATGTAAAGGGTTCGCCGAATAGAGTGGTCAAGGTAGCGGAAGTGGAGAGGGTGTAGTTGCCCTTTAGACTTGCTCATGTAGCTCTCGGAGCTGTATGAGTTACATGACGTGATATGTAATTAATTGCAGTTACTGTTACACGTTAACAATGGTAAGTCTTTAAAATTACGTCTGCGATGTAACCAAGTTAGGATTGCAGATACCTCCAAAATGGCGCACGAGGAGTGACTACAGTTGCTGTGATTAGCAACGTGGCGTTCAGTGAGGCTGCCATTGATCTCATGATTGATGATACAACAAATGCGTTCTTTTGTGAACGTAAATTATCACAATACATATTACACCTTCAATAAAACGTCACAAAAGATGCATTGGTGGGACTAGAGTACATTGCATAAAAATTTGGCAGCGGACATTTATCTTGAAAGTTGCGTAATACACGCAATGCAGTATTTAGTGTCGATTGTTTCAACTGTTTGAAGACATTTAAACAGTCGTTCCTGAAGTAAAGATCCAATATTGGTATCAATTTTGGGGAAACTGAATTGGTGTCCTGTGACAACTATGAAGGGGGGGGAGAGAAACCAGATGGAGGAGGCGAATGACAATGAGAGAAAGGTGCAGAAAGAGAGGAAGAGGCGAGAAAAGAAAAGGGGCCAGGATGCAGATAGGATGGAGAGGGTACGGGTGGAGGTTGAGAGATAATTCGGGAGAGGGAGGGATGGCGCGGGAAAGAACGAGAGAGAGAGAGAGAGATACAGGGAAAGAGAATTGGTGTGTCACGTGACGTGTATTACCCCGCTTCATTTAGGGGAACCAAATCGTATCACATAACCAAAAAGGGGGAGGGGAAGAGAGAGAGTGAGGGAAGGGGGCAGAGGGGAGACACCCTACGAGGGAATGGCTAAAGGGACAATGAAGGCAATTTAGGACATCTTTTTGGCGATTGAACTGGGTTCCAGGCACGTCTCAGGCCACGTTGCCCAAATTTCAGCCGAAACCGGCGCTTGTGTGCCGCGCAAATCAATAAAACAGTCGCGGTAATAATTGCACCGGGATCGACTGGGGCGACGCCCCGAGAGTTGCGGGAGAAGCCAGGAGAAGCGGAGCTCGCGTGACCGATGCGGGGCCAAGACGCGCGACGTCACAAACGACGCGTCGCGCCGTTTGTGACGTCGCGCGCCTTGGCCCCGCTAAACGGGCTGACGCGCGCCGTTTGCGACGTCGCGCGTCAGCGATTGGTCGCTGACGCGCCGCTTTGACGGCCAGAACGGCCAGATCGCTGCCGCTTTCCCCTCGGCGTCCGTCCTTCGGCATGCGGGCCGCTCGTTGCCGGCTGTGCGGTCTCCGTCGGGTGATAGCAGAGGCCGCCACGCACGTACTCCCGTTCCGTTGGTGTTCGGTTACCGAACGGAAGCTCGAACTCGCTCGCGAGAGCGGCATTGCCGTCCATGTTGACAAATTCGGCGAAACGACCGCGCCACCGCGCTGCTATAACCCACCGCGGTAACCAGAGTCTCGACGCCCTAAATGCTACCGGTACCGACAATTCACGTGTGACGTCACTCCGTACGTCACCTCCGTTTTCGGAGGCCCAAAACGAGAAACACAGATAGTTGAGTTTCGGTTTCTTCAGTTCTTTCGTAGGTATAGAAATATGCGTCACAAATGTCTATAAAAATTTAGGCAGTATGCCAGGTTCCCAAGAAGCCTAAAAACACAATTTAAAAAAATTAAATTAAATCGTCTTCATTGTCCCTTTAAGGAGATACTGTATTGAATAATTTAATGGGGAATAGATAAAGGTGTCTTCCGGATGATAGCCACCGCGGAAATTGTGTTCGAGCTCTGCTGTCTTGCACGGGCTCCGGTCACCTCTTGCTCTCGCCGTCTTCGTCTCCTTGCGGCTATAAACAGGAAGCGGAGGAGGAAGGAATGTGATGGGGAGAGGGGATTGGTGCTTTACGTGACGTATATTTTTTCCCATAAATGTTAGAAGGACACTGAATGACTGCAAACGTCAAGGGACATCAGGTCACGTGACGACGCTTTTTCCCGCTATATTTAGTGGGGAGACTCAGTTGGTGCTTAGGGCACGTGACTCCAATTTCCTGCTATATTTAGCTGGATAACTGAATTGGTTTATTGGTTCCGTGAAGTCGATTTCCCATTAAGTTTGGCGGGGAGACTGAACTGGCGTTTAGGGTCACAAGAGATAAACTATTGTCGCGAAATTTAGCGGGGAAACTGAATTCACGTATGTGTCACATGATTTATATTTACTCACTTAATGTATAGATTACATGAAGTTAGGTCACGTGACGTGATTCTCCTGCTAAATTTAGCGGAAAATGCACCGACTGGTGGACGGACGAACCGACGGTCAAATAGTTTGGATTTGGGGGTTCTGTTAGACGCAGTTCATGCTTTACTAAAGATAAAACAAATGCATACTACAAGGGGGAAGAGGACGGTTGACTGCAAAATTGAAGTGGCATGAATGACGAAACTTTGGTGAACGTGTTTTCTGGATTCGCAGCCTTCATGAGACGACATTGTCGAGAAATTTGAAAAGTAACTAACTAAACCAAGTTAGCACTTAGATGTAACTAAGTGAAGTTACTAACATTTTATTGTAACTTGAAAAAGTATTTAGTTAAAAGGTGTAACTAATTACAGTAACTTTGATACTTGTAATTATTTACCTTACAGCTGCGGTGCGTCTTTATGTGCTCATTTTGCCACTTTCGCTACGTCCATTAGACCCCATTGTCACAGTCACGTGTTGGTCGTGTCGTCCCTTCTAGCACTGCCGTACCAAGAAAAACGACGAAGCGACCCTTCCTAAAGACGTGGCGGCGCGTGTCAAAGAGGTCGAAGCTTGCACGCGATCGCATCCCCAGAAATTTGTGCTATCGTATGCTTGCGTCGTCTCTTATCAAATTACAGCAGCACTCCCATAAAAGAGCATGTATTTAATATACAACTATGGCCATAACACTGAAAAGTTATGCTTTCAATATGTTTCATGCTACTACTCCATTATAACATATACAAGTATTCATGTTCCAAAATATCAAGATGACGATGCGCTTAAACTGCAGGTTCCTCAGTTGAAGAAACCTTTGGATGTAATGCCACTACGGATAGTATCAGAGTTAATCGAAGTGTAGTGTACTCCTTGGGTATAAGAAACTCATTATGATTGCATAAATAAAATGTAATCACTCCTCAATATTGTGGTGAAGGAAGAAGAAGAAGTGAGTTCTCCCGAGACTGCCATCGCTCAGTCGACTATCACCCCATTAAATCCACCCTTCTCAAGTCTCACAGGTTGGTGGAGGTGCGGGGTTTTTTCTGAAAGCCACGGCGCTTCGTTGGTTTGACAACCACGAAGACACCATCAACTCCTGGGATGGCTTCAAGGCCCCGTTTGCCGAAGCGTTCGGCAAACCTGAACATCGGAAACAACAGGCCAGGGACCAATTGCTGCGACGCTACCAAAGTAAAGCTGAGTCCTCTACCGCCTACATCGAGGATGTTCTACGCCTCTGCCGGCGAGTAGACCCCCAGATGACCGAGGACGACAAGGTCCGTCATTTGCTGAAAGGGCTGTCATATGAGCTTTTTTCGATCGTCGCCCCGAAGTCACCTGCAACCGTCACCATCCTTGTTGCAGAATGCAGGAAATACGAAGAACTCGACGGCGCACGAATTTTAAAACGCCCTTTTGATCGCCTTCCCGAAGTGGCCCACAGCATTCCAATGGACAACAGTTTGACCACCTTGATACGCACAATCATTCGCGAGGAGCTGCAAGAATTCAAGGCGCAGCTACAGACAACTCACGATGGTCTGCAGTCCCACGGGGAACTCCAAACTCTCCGAACTACGATACAGAACGAGATGCGTGCTGCATTGCACCCCTTGACGGCCACGCCACCTGCTTATTCACCAGCAGCACCCGCAGTCACCTCGCTCTGCGCCTACCAGACGTTCCCCACTACGGACCCGCCAGCTCAACGATATCAACAGCGTCGCAGAACAGACATCTGGAGGACCGAGGACCAGCGACCTATATGCTACTATTGCCATACACCAGGCCACATTCTGCGCTACTGCCGTCGGCGGCTGCATGACGCTGGCTACCACCATTCTACATTCGGCCGTACTCACCGCACTGACAATCCTGACGACAGCACCGCATTCCCGGAATGCCGGACCACCGACGGCCCTACGCTCACTCGCTTCCCAACACGCCGTTCACCGACCTATGAAGACAGCGACCGTCCCTCCACCCGCCGCTCCCAGAGTCCCGTCTTCACATCACAGAACCGCCGTGGTCGATCCTTGTCCCCGTACCCAGTTCGTCGCCGATCTATATCACCACTCAACGACGCCGCTCCATCGACTTCGCCGCCGTCAAACTGAAGAGAGCAGCCTGCATCGACACCGGAGGTCAGGCTGCACTTACTCGATACGTCGCAAATCCTCCTGCCGTAACACCGTCGACAATTACAGTAGAAATTGGAGGACACAAATTTAACGCGTTAGTCGACACGGGAGCCTCTAAGTCGTGTTTATCAGAGCGTGTTCGCTCTCACTTGCATCGGGTGCTCACACCTCCAACCGTCGGACACTTGCTGCGTATGGGAAACGGTGACCTTGTTCAGCCGCTTGGTTATTGCACCCTTCCTATACGCATTGGTCGAAGTCATCACACCGTAATGTTCACAGTGCTCAGCAACTGCATCGCCGACGTCATCCTCGGCTGGGACTTTTTATCGTCCGCTGACGCATTTATTAATTGTGCTAGCCGTGAACTTCACCTGACGGATTCTGACTGATGCCCACCCTCCCCTCAATTCGACTCTCGCTGTTCTTCAACTTGAAGAGGATTTGGTCCTACCACCGAAGACAGCCGTTGTAGCCGTCCTTATCCCAAGCAAGACTCTCGAAACATCACTCGGTCTGATCGAACCCCTTGCCACTACTTTTGTCCAAAAAGGTGTAGTAATTCCCTATTCTCTCGCATCAGTAACAAAAGGCAAACTTCATGTATGGATCACAAATGCCTCGTCCCAGCCACAAATCCTTCCCCGTCATAGCCGTATTGCTAACTTCAACTCCCATACAGAAGACACTTTCACGACCCTGTCTAACGCTATATTAAGTCCTGCTACCACGATCTCCACCGATTTCTCCCAACAAGTCGCAAACATGATAGACTCGAACCTGGCGACACAAGAGCAGAGAAGTTTAGCTCAACTCCTTACGAGGTACTGTGACACGTTTGACTTCGGCACTGATACACTGCCACGTACACCAATTGTGCAGCATCACATTGACACCGGTGACTCACCACCCGTTCGGAGTAGACCATACAGGGTTGCCGCCGCTGAACGTCGCATCATTCAACAACAGATCGATGACATGCTTAAGAAAAACGTTATTGAGCCATCATCCAGCCCGTGGTCCTCTCCGGTCGTGCTAGTAAAAAAGAAAGACGGCTCCTGGCGCTTTTGTGTCGATTATCGCAAACTCAACAAAGTCACCCGAAAAGATGTCTATCCGCTACCCAGAATTGATGACACGCTCGATACTCTACAAGGCTCCTCTTATTTCTCATCAATGGACCTGCGCAGTGGCTATTGGCAAATTCCGCTTGCCGATACCGATAAACCCAAGACTGCTTTCATCACCTCTCAAGGTCTTTATCAATTCAACGTAATGCCGTTCGGCCTTTCTAATGCGCCCGCAACCTTCGAGCGCATGATGGACTCCTTGCTGAGAGGACTAACGTGGAGCATTTGCTTGTGTTATCTCGATGATGTTGTCGTCTTTTCAACCACATTCACCGACCACTTACAGAGGCTCCGTCAGGTCCTTGACTGCTTCCGTGCTGCTGGGTTGCAACTAAACTCCAAGAAATGCACTTTTGGAGCCCGCGAAATACGTGTTTTGGGCCATCTCGTTAATTCTGAGGGAGTACGCCCGGATCCTCAAAAAATACAGGCAGTATCCGAATTTCCAGTCCCGAAAAAAGTAAAAGATGTGCAGATATTTCTGGGTCTATGCACATATTTTCGCAAGTTTATACGGGGTTTCTCAGATATTGCCGAACCACTTAACCAGCTGCTCCGTACTGGGGTTCCCTTCAACTGGACTCCGTCCCAGCAAGATTCTTTTGCCACACTCAAGAAAACCCTAACATCCGCTCCTATCCTTGGTCATTTCATTGAAGGTGCGGACACTGAAATAAGAACAGACGCCAGCGGCCATGGCATTGGGGCTGTCCTCGCTCAGGTCGTCAACGACACACAGCGCGTCATTGCATATGCCAGCCGTACTCTTACCAAGTCTGAAAGAAACTTTTCCACCACAGAAAAAGAGTGCTTGGCCGTTATTTGGGCAATCTCAAAGTTTCGCCCATACCTCTACGGCTCTTCCTTCCGGATAGTAACAGATCACCACGCACTTTGCTGGTTAGCTACTCTCAAGGATCCCTCGGGACGACTTGGCCGATGGTCCCTGAAACTACAGGAATTCGATTTTACAGTTGTATACAAATCAGGCAGGAAACATCTTGATGCTGACAGCTTATCCCGATGCCCACTCCCTTCTAACACACCTGGTCCGAACCATCCTTCTACACTCGTTACCACTTCCACTGCCACGCTAAATAGCGTCGATATACACTCCTGTCAGCTGGAAGATGGTGCACTAAGACCATTAATTCACTATCTTCAAGGAATCAGCACGCCCTCCATCACCCCACGCATCGAGCGTCGCGCCCGGCTCTTCCAACTTCACAAGGGCGTTCTCTACAGAAGAAATTATGAGCCACAAGGACGACCCTGGCTTCTCGTCGTCCCCCGCCGTCTCCAAACGGAAATCATAAAAGCAAATCATGATGACCCAACCTCTGGTCATCTAGGATTCGCCAAGACGTACTTCAGAACACGCACAAAATACTTCTGGAATGGTATGCACCGCTCAATCAACAAATATGTCAGAGCATGCCACCAGTGCCAGACGAAGAAAAAACATCGACCAAGCCTGCTGGAGTCCTGAGACCCATTCCCCCTCCAAACCATCCCTTTGAACGCCTTGGTATCGATTTCTTAGGCCCTTTTCCCCACTCGGCACAGAACCACCGATGGATAATAGTGGCCATAGACTACTTTACTCGATACGCTGAAACTAAAGCAGTGTCAGCCGCTACAGCCTCTGAAGTCGCTGACTTCTTCCTGCATTCTATCCTGCTCCGGCACGGAGCCCCGCAAGCCATTATTACCGACCGCGGCACTCCCTTCGTCGCAAAAGTCCTCAATGAGCTTTGCGGCCTCACAAGCACTGTCCATCATATCACAAGCGCGTACCACCCTCAATCGAACGGCCTCGTCGAACGCCTAAATCATACATTGACCGACATGATCTCTATGTACATCGCAGAGGACCACGCCAATTGGGACACCATTCTGCCTTACGTCACATACGCATACAACACCAGTCGCCAAGCTACCACCAATTATTCTCCATATTATCTCTTATACGCACGTGAGCCCCTGTCAACGATGGACACTCTCTTGCCTTACCTTGATGACACATCCCTTGATAGTTACGCTGAAGACATATTGTGTCGTGCGGAAGAAGCTCGCCAACTGTCACGCATTTGCACATTAAGGTGTCAGCAAGAGCAAGTTCTCCGTTATTCCGATACTCATACCCCAGTCGAGTACACAGTGGGTGAAGAGGTACTCTTATGGACACCGTCTCGAGTGCCAGGCAAGTGCGATAAGCTGCTCAAAAAGTTCAAGGGGCCATACCAAATACTTCGCCGAGTCTCCGCGACCAACTACGAGGTCGCCCCGGTTTCACCACATTCTGACCATCGATCAAAACAATCTGACATCGTTCATGTTGCACGCCTCAAGCGCTACCACCGTCCTGCACCCTAACGCCGGATTCCGGCGCTTTCTGCACGGGGGAGTAGCTGTGGTGAAGGAAGAAGAAGAAGTCAGTTCTCCCGAGACTGCCATCGCTCAGTCGACTCATCACCCCATTAAATCCACCCTTCTCAAGTCTCACAATATTATGACAACTTCTGTAGTATCTGAAATGTGTATTACATTTGTAGGAAGTACATAATTTGGAGGCACTCTATGGGAATTGTCGAGAAACAGCGAAATTAGATCGAGCACAAATTACAAATACAATAAAATACAAGATTTGACATTTGACTGCAGTTAACTAAAAGAATCGATAATGTGCTGGGTACATTTTTTATGTAATGATTGTCTTGAAGTTCCTAAGACTAATTTGCCAAATAAGGTGGATTCGTCCTCGTTTGGACGTGTAGGATCATTTTCAGCATTCTGCTACTGACATGAACAAATAGGCAAATAAAAACATCTGTTTTATATTACGACAATCTAAATTATATAAAAATTTTGTTTTCAGATTGTTTCGGTAATTATTAAAGTTATGTAATTATAACAGCGATCTTTATTGTAAGGAATGTGAGCACTGCGATGGATAAGCGATTTATTAGAGGTGATTGTTGTTGTGAATTTAACATTCATGATCTAAAAATAAATTAGGCACGTACATAAACGCATTACATTAAATTATTTATCCAAAGCGCCCTGCGCACGCAAAAGAAAAAAAAATATCGGGGAAGTGCGTAATGAAATACCCGACTTGATGTCACATTCCTCGTAGAGAGATGAAACCCAAGATTTTGCAATAGCACCGGCTTGTAGTCGGCGGCTTTACAATTTTTTTTTTTTTTTTGTCGCCAGTTGAGAACTTGGTTGATCTCGAAAACGTCCACGGACTAGGCGCGGGTTCTTAAAATTTGAGATTATGAACGAATGCCTAAAATTAGTCGAATCAAGTACACTTCGAGACAAGTTTTCTCAAAGATGGCCCGTTTTAAAGGGATTTGCCATAGCAGAAGCTTTGTGGTCGGGGGCACTTAAGTATGTATTTCGTCACCAGTTAAAAACTCGGCCGATCTCGAAAAGTTCCTTGATGAGGCGCAGGTGCCCTAATTTGAAATGAATGGAATGCCTGAAAAGAGTTGAGCCATGCTGTACTTTGAGGCAAGCTTTCTGAAAAACGGCTCTTTTTAGAGGATTTGCCATTGCAGCAGCTTGTAGTAAAAACCCGTGAATTGTGTATTTCGTCACCAGTTAAGAACTCGGAAGATCTCAAAATGTTCCTGGACTAGGCGCGGTTGCCCGAATTTGAAATAATAAACGAGTACCTGAAAATAGGCTGAACCATGTCCACTTCGAGACAAGTTTACTCAAAGATGGTTAACTTTAGAGGATTTTCAATAGCAACAGCTTGTAGTCGAGTGCCATACATTTTGTATTTCGTCACCAGGTAAGTTCTCGGCCGACCTCAAAAAGTTGCTGGATGAGACTCGCGTACCCAAGTTTCAAAAGATGAACGAATGCATAAAACCGGCCGAAAAAGAAAATGTGAGTCCGGTTTTCTCAGAAAGTTCAATTTGAAGTGTTTGACTAAATTACCAGGATCTGTTCCTGGGATTTACATTTTATGTTCCGCCTTCAGTTGCGAACTGAGTAGACCTCAAAAAAGTTCCCTGGCGAGTTGCGGGTGACAAAATTTCAAAATCAATCAAACAATACTTTATTTACTTCAACAATAAAGATGCTGGGCAAAGAAGCTGGGACAAAAAGCTCAAAAGTGCAGCTTGTTGCTGTTTGTTGCACATTGTACACATTCGTTGAAAAGATGAAGCGATACGTATAAACGGCCGAACTATCATTTTAATGCCGGTTTTCTAAAAAGGATTTGTTTTTAAGTATTTGACAAAGCAAAAGGATGGGCTCGAAGGCTTTACATTTTATATTGCGCCTTTAGTTGGGGACTAAGACGTCCTCAAAACGTTTACCGGAGAGGCGAAGGTGCCCAAATTTTAAGATGAACGAAGGCGTGAAACGGCCTAACCATCCCCAATATGAAACTGGTTTTCTCAAAAAGTTTAATTTTGATGTATTTGACAAAGTACCAGAATGGGCTCCAGGGCTTTACATTTTATATTCAGCCCTTAATTGGGTACAGAGTTGTCGTCAAAACGTTCCGTGGCGAGTCGCGGGTGCCCAGATGTCCAAAGATGACCGAATACATAAAAACGGTCGAACCATCTACACTTTGATACCAGTTTTCTAAAAAAAAAAAGGATTCATTTTTAAATATTCAACAAAGTACCAGGATGAGCTCGAGGGCTTTACATTTTATAATCTCAGCCTTCAGGTAGGGACTGAGTTGTACTCAAAGCATTCCCTGGCGAGTCGCGGGTGTCCAAAAATTCAAAAGATGACTAAACGCGTAAAAACGGCAGAACCATCTGCACTTTGATACGAGTCTTTTTCAAAAATAGAGTAATTTTGAAGTATTTAACAAACGTGGCCAGGATGGGCTCGGAGGCTTTACATTTTATATTCCGCCTGTAGTTGGAGATTCTGTTGTACTTAAAAATATCTCTGGTGAGACGCGTGTACCCAAATTGGAAAAGATGAAGGAATGCGTAAAGACGGCCGAACCATCCCCACTTTGCGACGATGCTACTCGGTATGCGTTGATTCTTGATGATATGACACGATGAACGCGGATGATAAAATGATCATCCGCGTTTTTGCACCGTCAAGCCTAGCGCCTGTTGCGCGAGTGGAAACTTTAGTGGACCACCGGGTTTCCAATTTGCTGCGATTATTTCTAGAATATACTGGTTTAGTGGTTTTCATGACGCTCAGCAAGTTTCTAATTTGAACCATATGTTTATTTTTATTAATTCAAAATGTATTCTACGACTTTTAGTTCAATTATTCAACATATCTTAACGATTGAGCCCTCTACATATGTCCCACTGGCCATTTAACTTACGTGATTATACTGCATTAGTGCAGCCTTAACGGATTAAAAAAAACGATGCGTAAAGCCTACAATAAGCACCCTGTTTACATGATATAAATGTAATGAATTTAACATTGTAGTACATTCGATTGCGGTGTAAATGCCGCAAAAGCGATAGTTTCTATACTTGGTTTGAGCTTAAGTCCAGATGCAGCCGACGCAACGAACTAATGTGACCAATCGTGAAGCGTTAAAAGCGCGAGTCACTGGGTCTTTTTCGCTTATAATTGGTTCAGCGATGATCGAACACGTACCAAAACAAAAACGACAAACCCGATCATGGTTTACTTTTGACGCTGTATGATTCGACCCATTAGCTCGCAGCGCCGGCTGCGTCTGGACTTAAAGAACCCCTAAAAAGAAAAGAAAAAAAGTTTTTTTTTTAAACAGTCTGCTTGGAACACGCGTGTCGAGAAATAAATTTTACTCGGAATTTTTTTTCTTTCTTAGAGACAATATTGACGGCGAGAGATTTATTTGAAATTCTGCGCGCGAAGTCTATGACGTCACTGGTCATTCCGGAATGACCATCTCGGTCGTGAAGGCGAAGCTGCTCCACCTCTCCTCCACGCGCCCGAAATGCCGAGAGAGAAAACAAGTGGAAAGGAGGTGACTGCCGACTTAAATCGCGTTTCGCGCCGTTAATTTTGCTCTAAAAAATTTTGTTTTCGCGTAAAATTTATTTTTTGACACGTGTGTCCCAACCAGACTTTAAAAAAAATTTTTTTTTCAGGGGCCATTTAAGGTGAATTGAAGTATAGCCTATATTGTCGCGTGCGTGGCGGAGTTGGCAACGCATGCGGCTGTCACGCGGAAAAATGGGGTTGGAATCCCGCACGGCCCGGATTATTATTTTATTGATTCTGTAATATTTCAAGAAATCCCAGGCCATTCTCGGCCGTCATCGAGTGTTCTTGTTCAGAACATTCCTGAACGTGCCGCGCGTATGAAAGTAATGATAACGCGCTGCTTCGTGTCAGTCACGCTTTCGTCGCCGACGCAACATGAGTGGCACCCATCTCTCCGTTCAATGCATCCATCCGCTCTTTTTATTGGTGCGTGACAACACTGCACCAGGCAAAAATAGGATATAAATCAACATGGCGAAAATTATGTGCCGGGAATACATAAATTGCTACTCCATCCTTAGATACGTCCTTTGGGGAATGCACCCCTAATAATAGCGTATGTTTTATGCCTTATACCATCTCGCAACACAGCTACCTCTGAAGGTACCTAAATATATCGCACTCCAAGACAACTACGATAACTATCGAAATGCCTGCGCTAACTTCTGCGAAATTGTTTAGAAGTTCCGATGTTCTTCCTTTGATCGGAGTACCGCAACGAAATGATAAGGGAGAATGATAAATTTATCACTATGTTGCATTCGCATGACACTCATTATCTCATCCTTTTTTCGTCTTGAAAGTTACTGTAGTTCCTTCTTTTTTTTTTACTCGGCACAACCCTTTGCTTTAGCGGGAATTTTTACACGGCGTAGAAGTTAAAAGTGAATACCAGACACGTGGGGACAGGCAAGTGTACTAGATGAGCCTGTCGTAAATTTCTGGCCATGAGCGTCGGTTGCGCTTCTCACAAAGTGTTATTCTGCTTGCAATAAATCAAAGTTAAAAGCATTTTGAAAAAAAACAAAGTTATTTTTGTATGCAGCTTAGTATGTTGTATTATCAGGTACTTATTATTTATTTCAAAAATAATGCAGATGCTTTTTCGCCACCGAAACTGCAGGTATCTATATGAAAATAATGCAGATGTTTTTTCCACCGAAACTGCAGAGGGTTAAATGTAATGAGAGACGATCACGAAAAGGATCATTACTCGGAGCACGTGCGCAATCGGAGAGCAGTGAATTCCTTCGTCGATCGTCCCCTGGCGGGTGTTGCTGGCCTCGGCGGCTCACGTCCATCAGCTGCCCCTGGTCTGCTTAGCGGAGGAGCACCTCTAGGGTCTTCGTTTGACCCAAAATAAATTTATTTATCTCTTTCAATCTCTCTCCGCAGCAGAGGTTAGGACTTAAAGCTGTTATTTTTAGGAGCATTCGATTTTACTTTTTTTTTTTGTGATTCAGTCTTGCTGAGCGCTGGGAGGTGGCAAAATACACAGCTCTTTGTCTTAGAGGGCTCAATATTAGATACTTAAGAAAGTTATCCTCGCAACCTTCTATCTAGCCTCAAACGATTCTAGAAAAGAGTATCATAAAAACAGGTGGCGTATACACACGTTGATAAAAATGTTAAAATCCTGAGACTGTGAAGGAAAATTGAAAGAAAAAGTGCAAGAAAACACGTTGTTGCATAGTTGCAGTTAGAAAATGTGCCATTTGAAAGTTCAGTCATTCACTCCTGTTTTGTCTCCAACGGGCTGGTAGGATTGATAAATGATTTAAAGGAATTAATTTGGCTGCGCATGGTTTCTTGAAATGAGCACTTTGCATCAGCTTAGCTCCCCGGCGCGGTGGGAGAACTGCCGCAGACGGCGTACGTTGCTCTCCGAGAGGCTTCCCTTGGGGCGTCCTTGAGCATCTACGTATCTGCAGTTTGACGGCCGCCGACTATCGCGGCAGAATTCCTCGACGCGGGGAAACGGGAAGCCACTCACCCACCGCTCTCTATGATGCCGGACGCCGGTTGAACGTGATCCTACACTCTAAAAAAACGTCTGAGAAACTCAGACGTTTTTTAGCAGGACACGGAAACTGCCGATAACGGCGATCGATCGATGGAACCAGGCGAATGAATAAACAACCTTGGTCTATAGCCATCGGGAGTGCAGTTCTACGCTAAGGGAAACATGTCAATCCTGGAGCTTTTGAAAAAAGTTAATTCACTGGAGAAATGGGAATGAGGTAGTGTTTACCCAAATTAAAAACAAATTAAAAGAAAAGCGCCGAACGTTCTGCATTGCATACTACATAAAAAGCGGTGCTCATTTTACCTGCATTCTCAATTAAATTTATGAGCAATATTAAGTCGGTTGAAAACCTCGGTGGAAAAAGTCTTGATTTCTTCTCCGTAGCTTGTAATAGTACTGTTGCCTAAAATGGGAGACGTTTTTGGAACCGCTGTACAAATTGTAAACTCAAAAATTCATTAGCGCCTGTTGAAAAAGAAAAAAAGAAGCTTATTTTGCCGTATTTTAGTGAATGATGAAGATATTTGTGCTGGTCATTACAAATAACTAAACGCGCACATTTTCATACGGCATTATCATACTGCGTCCACTGCGTGTATGTTGAGATAAAAAATGTCATACCACACCTTAACATAGAGAGCCGGCTCGTTCACGTGCATGCGAAAATATTTCGGCAGTATTCTAATGGAGTCCACGGGATTGCACGTTCTTATCCTACGCTTAGCTTGTTAACAACGCGAGCTGAATAATGCGCCAACAAAGTTGCCACCAACAGTGTCGCCAACTCAAAAATCCAAAAAACCCGCTAAAGTAGTCCCAAAATTGCTTAAAGCCCCTTAATATAAGGAGCAGACTAATCATAATAGTCTGATCACGATGTTTAAAGTCCCTCCCCCCCCCTGACATCCCAATGGCGTCGCAAGCGTTATTCTCACGAAGAAAAAATATATTTCTTTTAGTATGCAAACATTAAGACCCCATGGCTCCCATGACTCTTAACTTACCACAAAAATAAAGCTCTTCACACCCGTTAAACGCAAACTGCATACCATATTAGACCCCCAGAAGCACACTACCGTGACTTGAAGACCGATAAAATTTCCGCCAGCATCAAGACGACCATTTTCCCAACTAGGCGACTTAGAAAACTGCTAAAGTTGGCGAGATAACCGCTAAATTGGCTAGCACTGAACGCCAAATATCCAGAAATCTCAGAGAACAGCGGAGCGACACCCAGAAAATCATTCACTGCGCATCCCACCTCGGCGTGACGTACGTGGAATGCATACCTTATATGATGCATCCTCTCAGCGAAAAACAAAAGAGCCTCCCTTTCTACATCTTCGAATAATGATGGGATCCTCGAACGAAGGTCGAATTCTTTCACGCCAGAATTTCTAGCGTAAGCGAAGAATTAATGTTGGATCGTCGACTCATCGTCGTGTTGTCAGTCGCTGTCTATTTCCGAAGAGAGCTGCTTGCATCTTCAGAACGGCGGCAGTGTTCTTCGAGAAAGATACTTTCTCCCGTTAGAAGGGCCTCCTAAGCATGCCCCAAGGTGGTAGCAGGTTCTTCGCAGCGGTTGCGTCGTAACTTGTCTTGGCCCCAGGGGTCCGATGTCGTTGCACCGCAAGAACGAGATCTATATTCGCGACTCCAATTCGCTATAGGTGGCGCCATTCGTTTTCTAAGATGGCGGTTGTAATGAGGGTCGGAGTTGCGTGCCGGTATACGAGTTGCTCAGCCTGTCTACTGTGCTGGCGTCTACTGAGCGGAACAAAATGATTTCTGCTTATAGCCGAGGCATAGCTAAGGGTGTTATCAGCGCAGGTTACCTCTTTATTCTGGTAAGCAAGAACGGTGTTTAGCGTACAATTTACGCCAGGAGGCAAGTTTTTAATTCGGAACGAAACCGAAACTAACCTCTATTTTGGATTTAATTTCTCGGTATAGGTGTCGATTTCGGATTTTTTCTTAACTCAAGATGTGTCCTCACAGCGCAGTTATTGGGCTAAAGAAGATGTTCGCGGAAACTTTATTTTGTGACATACGGGTCCGATCCACGCACTTGAAAATATTTTGGAGAGTTCAGTGTTCCTTTAAAGACAGGGTCTTTCATATACCTTATAGGTAACATAGAATATTGTATTTGTTAAAAAAAATCAGGGTTCATATTTGTGTTCTTGCTGTCTTTTTCTCGTTCAGATAATTGTCGTGCGAAATAATAAACTGCGGGCCTTTTAATTGATTTTTTTGCGTATTTAGATGATTACTTGCTTTAACATAATTCCCAGCACAATATTAACAGAATCAATCCAAATTTAAAAAGAAAATATCGCAACGGGTTATGAGTTTAGAGTATGTTCAGAAACCGTGAAGTTAAGAACGCTGTTCTCACTACAAAAACCCAAAGGTGGAATCCGAGTCAGACAGCCTTGGCTCATTGTCTTCGGATTTGTTTGACTGTTTGTCTATCTTGCACGCTAAACATCCACATCGTTTAGCGTGCTGAGCACGCTAAACGATGTGGGTGTAAACCGCTTTTGAAATTGACCAAGTTCCTAAAGAGAGCAAAGGACAAGACAGACAGGGAAAATATAGAGACATTTTTTATTAAACAAACGGGAGACAAGTGCGTCAGCATGCCGTCGGTGTGTCTCATAGACAAAGAATTATCCATTTCTTGATGGTTTTATCTGAATATAGACGCGCGGTAGACATGTAATCTTAATGTATAACTATTTTTGTGTTTTATGTCCGCAGGCGATGGGTTGGATGATGCAATAAACTTCAGTTGGATGTCAGCGCCAGTCCTGTCGTACGTGTGCCTTTTTTGTCCTTGTCAAGTTCGCGCTATTTTAATCATGTCTGATAACACACCTCCCCATCATGCCGACACGCGCCTTCACAAACTTCCCTGACTTCCTATTAAATTCAATCTTGTCGCCCTTGGGGGCGACAAGATTGACATTAAGATTTTAGCAAGGCACAGAAGGCTGACAGAGAAATTGACGAGGCTTTTTTATTGCCAGCTATGACGCTGGCAAAGCGTGAAAACGCTCCGTCGGTAGTCGTGGTAGTGACGTGGATGAGCGTATTAGGAAGTCAGGCAAGTTTGTGCTGGCGCGTGTCCGCATGATGGGGGAGGTGTGTTATCGGGTTGTTTTCTTGTGTCTATCCTGTCTTAGTATCCTGTTTGTCTTGCTGTATCAAGCAGAAGTAAAATTTCAGTTCCAAGTCAGCGCTCTTCGTACGTACTCCTACTTGTCTTCCGTCTCTTGCGCTGTTTTTTCAGCTTCCGTAACTCCAAGCATTGTCATGTCGTAGAGAATTTACCGGACTTAAACTTGTTTTTCAGCTGTTCTCAAAACCTGCTTAACATTGACACCTCCCCATATCTACTACACTGTTTATTAACTTGGCCTATGCGAGGCCACAGAATGCAACTTTTAATCGAAGGTGTAAACAATGACATTTATAAATACTCTTTGTTGTTCAAAATACAAAAAAAATAGAACGATCTGGCGGATTAATATTGTGTACATGAATTATGTTTCCGCCTTCGAGGAAAGGCTGGAAAGGCGACTTTGGATAGCACCTTAGCTTTAACATGTCTGGCGATAATTTTTTTTCTAGTGAACATTCTCAGAACATGCACTAATTCCAATGTTACAACTTCTACTCGCTTGGTGTTGCTAATTTTTGTTTGCTTGTTTTTGTTTTTAAAAATGTGCAATGTGTTACCTTTTCCCTTCCACACCTTTAACCGTCCTGAGTAGGGTGACCAGTATTGATAAATAAATAAATAGTAAATAGATGAATCTACCACCGCCGGTGTGACACGGCCACGATCACGGCCGGCGACAACATGGTACATTTGTGACGTCATCAGGTGGAAATGGAGAGAGCAGTTTTTAGAACGTAGTAGTCACATCGGTCGGAGACGCGTTCTAGGCCCCATGGCAGTACTAAGGAGAAGCCCGTGGAAGTCCGCGATATCTCTCTTGCGGTTCGTCTTATTGATGAAACGTTCTTTCCCAAATACTGCTCGACTAGCGAACACATTGAAAATTTCTCATTGGTCGACTATGCGCGTGCCCAGCACCAAGCTGTGACGCAGAGTCCAATCGACAGCCGAGACAGCTCTCGCTCCCACTTTCACCTACATTGGGTGGGGGAACTTTAGGACACTGCGCACTGAAGGATTCCCTTAGAAGGCCACCTTTTAAGAAATTTGTTTTTCCTTACTACTCAATTTGCACCAAAAATCAATTTCTTTATGAGCGAGCATATGGTTCTCATCTTACTAAAAAGTAGCAGATAACGAGTAATGTAATTTGATATACAGGGAGCTCCCGAGAAACGAGAACCGTGTTTTTTGGCTCGGGTAAATAAACTACGTAAGGATCGCAGACAGTTCAAACTTCGTTAGAATGTGACGCAAGAGGTTGGTATTGAGCGCGAAACTTTGAGAACATGACGTCCACCTGGATCAAAGGATGATTTAGAAAAACGAAATTTTTCCATAAGCCGATGTCCACCTAAGCCTAATATAGTAAAAACAAGAAATTGCACTGTGGGCGCCTGTAGTATCGATTTCACTGAAAAAAAAAGTTTGTCAGCAAAAAAGAAAACAATATCCTCTCTTTTTGCTGAGAAGATGCTTTATGCTCCCACGGTGTCATTTCTTATTTTAACTATATTAAACTTACGGAGGACGTTGGCACACAAACAAATTTCGTTTTTCTCAATTATATTTTGTTCAAGGTAACGTCGGGTTCTCAAAGTTTAGAAACACGGGCACTGAATACAAATATGTGCATGTATATAGTTTGGATTTAAATTGACCGTCTCCGTGAATAAATTTTGTAGCGCTGGGATTAGAATGGATGGCTCTTGATTGAAATTGAGTGGCACTTTGATTAAATTGACCGTCGTTTTGAATAATATGAGCGGGAAAAACTTGTAGATGGCCTAATAGGTATGAAGGAGTTTTAAATGTTTCCAACGGCACTGAGGAGAGCATGTGGATGTTTTAGTCACATTGTGTGTTTCGTACATAATAAAAAAGAAAAAAACTCGCCTTTGCGTGCAGTGATAAAGTGTCGGAGATTTTACTATAGGGGTCATGGGTTCGACTCCCGTCAGGTCGCGCTTAAAATGCGCTTTTCTTCTTAATATGCCCTTTTCAAAATTCAGTGCCATTTTGTGGCTCAAAAAGCAGTTTCACCTCCTAGAAACTAATCGTTGTTGTGAAACGTTTTTATTGGACACCGCCACTTTCGACGTCAATGGCATATTAAAATTTGTTCTTCAACCACCTCATAACGTTTTCTTGATTTTATGTTTAGTTTGAATGGAGTGAACAGAAGAACTTACCAGTACAATACGGCGACCCAGAAGCACCTTAATAAAATGTCCGCCATAAAAGACTTTAGAGCCAGACTTGTACAAGCCGACTGATTGGACCACATAAAAATAAACGCTTATGCAGCTGTTGCATATAATCCGTGAGTCGTGTTGTACTGACGTCTCAAACATATAGGCCTCATAAATGCTCCACTTGGTAGTATCTTCAAGTTATTTCTCCATCACCATCAAGAAGGCAGCCATTAGCTTGGCACAGGGGCCGTACACTGACATGGTGATAGTGATCAAAGTTGCCAGACTGAATTTCGAAAAAGATCTAATAAATACCTACTTTTTATTATGTGATCTTTCGTACTGATTGTAATGTGAACTGCTAACTTTTGCACATTTCGTTACGGTTTTCGTGGCGTTCCGTCACGTTTCCCTCGCGGATCCCAGCCCTTCCACATATTCTGTGTTAAAAAAAGTGCACATTTGAGATTGTTTTCCGACACCGTAGCATCCATTACCTTCACTATTTCTTTTTTAATTTTTGTACGCAACTGCGTGATGCCTAGAAATATTCTCACGAATGACAGGGCACTAGACTCGAATAACAGGGAAACTAAATGTTTAATATGGCGAACTTGTGCCGACACGAAAATACAATAATAGGCATCTAAGGTGTCGATGTCGGCCCAACAGCATGATTGAGCGCTGGCGTAAGACTGGCCGGATGCAGGGCGGTACGTCTGATTTAATGCTGACTGTTTGCCCACGAAGGTTCTAGGCTAAATCATAAAGTGGCTGAGGAGAATGCATAGGGACTTCCTAGCGAAAAAGAAATAATCAAATGAAAACAACACGTGCGCAGTTCGAATCTGGCTCATTCACGTGTAAGACGCGTGCGCTGCCAACTGGGCCTCGGACTTGACAATATTGACCCCGCCTGTCCGCTCATCCGCGACACACTGACGCCCCGCAGGCGACGTGCTTACTCGGCAAGATGCAAAGCAAGCAACGATTTGAACGGGCATAATTTATTGCCGGGCTTCGCGTCACACTACTCGCGCTCGCCGAACTCTTAGACCTCCGCGCTTGGCTTCGCTTGACTCGCTCGTTTTGGTACTCTAGCCATCCAAGCGGGAAACGCCTCTCTCTTCCGGTACGAGTTCCAAAACTTGGTTTGTGGAGGAGCTTTAAACATACATCCAGCGTGGTTGGAGACCAAATTTAAATCCGGATTGCATAACCTTTTCCCAACACTCGCCATTTTCGACAAAGCAACTTTTTAACATATGTTAAAAAGTTGCTGTTTTTTACCAGGTAAATAAATAACAGCTATATTCTTATCAGATATGGTTCGCCTTTGTAACATGTAGTATCTGCTTTTTCTTTTTTGAAACGTTTCACCAGACTGAATTATACTTTAAAGGTAGACAAAGCGGTATCTAATGCCAACTAGCCTGGAAACAAAACAAAGAAATGTATAATTTCTCCTTTCGCTTTTCTAAGCCATTTTCTCCCCTTTTCATTTTCCTATTACCAGGCAGTGTGGGATATCCCCCAGATGACCTTTAGGAGATCGGGCAATAAAAAGACTAAAATTATCACTCCCCGCTTCCCTCCCCCCCCGGCCAGTGAGTCGCTAATTTTCCGCTGGTCAAACCTTGTCGGCGTTACACCATTACCGGGCCCACTTAGAGACAGCGTTGTGACTTTGGGCCGGAGCCAAGTGGGAGGGAGTCCAAAGTTTACTCTGTCCCGCCTGTTCCTTGTTGTGTTAGTTAGTTTTACTTCATTCAATATTCCCTGGATAATTTCAACCAATCTACTAACCTTCTTTTTGTGGGTGTAATCCTTTCCTTCTTAATTCTTCCTCCTTCACCAGGAAAACCCTACGCCCCCGCCAGATCCGTTGCCCCTTCAGGGAGGGCAGGGCGAAGCCTCATGCACTTCAAAACCAAATGTTATAGCGTCTCACTCTCATTATCGCACGGCACGTAAAGTGTCGAACTCTTGAAATTTAGCCCGATATATCTTTGTCCCTGACACTCCCGTTCTTGCCTCGAACAGCAAAATCTTTCACGATTTAAAACAACCCTGAGACAGCGGAAACAAGAAAGACAAACACGACAAAGTCTCAAAAACGACGGTCTTTTGACACTTCGTCGTTTTAGTCCTTCTTGTTTCCCCTGTCTCAGGGTTGTCTTAAATCATGAACGTAAACCACCTTGCCTGCGCCTTATCCCTCATTTCAGCGAAAACTTCCACGTAAATTTTTCCAACACATTTTCATTTCTTATGTTCTTATGTCCTTTTTTGTGACCTGTACCTTGTTAAAGCTGACTTTCCTTGCACTCTTTCCTCCCACATTTCCCTTTCTGGCCATTGCACTTCGTTTTTCAATGAACTTGTCTGCTCAGCGCTATCACTAATATCCAGGTATTTAAATGTAAGCTATACGGGTTTGGTTTGTACATTTTGTGTTTAAATGTTTTACGTTTAGACACACGTAAAAATACTTGAATACTTCTGTGTCCACTGGGTATCGCCCATTTCAGTTAACCCTTCTTCAAATTTCAGTTTACTAATTGGCTCTCTGCTCTCGAAGGACGACCAGCCCATGTACCCCTGCCCTTTCTCATTTGATCCTGTGCGGTGCCAGTGCTAACCTGCCCCCGCTCCTTTCTCGAATTTAAAATCCTACAACCTCTGATCTCGTACACAATGCCCCTTTGCCAAAAGGTACTCCTGGCATCATTACTCCTTTCCGTATACCCCTGACAACTACGTATCTATTATAATCCCATTATGCCTAGAGTTTTATAATATCTAAATTTATTTTTTCTTTTCTAAGTATATTTTCTTCGTGTTCCTCTAGATATATCCTTCCCTCATTGAGCAATAGTTCCAGATATTCTCAGTTTTCTACATAGTTTATTGCACTGTCTTGTATTTTCAGGGGTTCGCCCTTTTCGTCGTTGAACATCCAATACTCAAGACTCTTTCAGCTATTACAGAACTGCGAGCCGGTGCTCAGAACTGTCCCCTTCCTTTCCACATATTCCAGTCAGTTGTTTTAGTGTACCGCGGCTATCTGCCTTGGGAACTATGTCGTCTTCATACATTAGTCCTGGGATCCCCTGTATTGCATTGCTCCCTCCTTTTATATAGCTGACATCAACACCCAAATTGCTCTGCTCTCATTTCTTTTCTATTTCGCTTAGGTACACCATGAAGAGCAGGGACAGCGACAGGCCCACTCTGAGCCCTCTTTTTATTGCTGCTGAGTGTAGTTTTTGCTTCTTATGTGATAACTGCCTTATCGTCTGCGACACCTGCTGAAGAAACATAATCAAATTTGCATTTAAGTTTGCACCTTCCGCTGGTCCCAAAGTTTCTTCTGGTTCACGTTAACGTACGCTTCATTGATGTCCAAATGAGCTAACCATATGGAACTCTGGTTCTTCATTGCTATGTCCATACACTGCGTGATGACGAATAGGTTAGCTTCTTGACTTCTATCTCTTCGCAATCTATTTTGAAGTTTACCCAGAATATGCATTACTTCTGCTCATTGCTCCCAACTTCGCTTTACTATCTGCATTGCTAAACTGTATAAAACTTATATTACTGTTACCAGGCGGCACGACTTGATGTTTTCTTTGGTTCCTTTGATTTTATGTATTACGTTCATTTCCCTTAGGTTCGATTCGTCGGGTGCATCTCCTCCAATAATTTATTGGTTAATCACATATATTCACTTCAATTTACTTGTTTTCCCTAGGGTCTTTCTAAGTCACATGGGTATGTCATCTGAGCCTGTCGCTTTCCTGCCGGAACCTTACTTTCAGCCTTGTCCCATTCCCTTGTGGTCGCCTTCATTGTTACAATATTCCGCTCTTCCTGTACCCTGCTGCTGTCAGTGCTGTCCACTGTCCCCCTCTGCTCAAGCTGTGAAAAGACCCCTTTAATTGCCTGTCTAATATATTCTCGTGCCTCTTCCACCTCTAACCTTCACTCTCCCTGTGTGGTCAGTGAGTGATGGCTCCCCTCTGTTTTTTTTCCTGCTGCACTCTAATGTGCTCCCAAAATCTTTGGCCGCATTCAAATCTTTTCTTTATTTATCTCCATCATCCACTGTACAATTGCTTATCCAATTTTGGCCTGTATTAAAGCTGAAGCCTCGCTTCTCCTGTCCTTGGAAATCCTCTATTTTGACGCTACTTCTGATTGAATGCCCTCCCCCTTTTTTTTGTCCCCCTGTGCTCCCGAGATGCCTCTTGACGTCGTGCAATGGTTGCATTGGCTTTCTTTTACCACCAACGTAGTAAGGAAAAACAATAGATAAATTATGAGGGACAAATTGACACACTCTTTTTTTTGCGCAAACTTGGTACGTTCCCAACATTTTGACTGAAGTTCTATGTTACTTCTTACATACATGGCAGCAAAACTTTATTTGTGCATGCGTTCTACCTGCACGCTCGCTGTAACTGGATGCCTCTTCGTATTTCTCTCCGACAGTTACCCTTCTTTTTTGTAACACTTCAAAGCTCTTACCCCATATTTGCTTTCTTTTTCTGTTTTGGTGCAGTGTGACTAGTATCCAGTTGAAATTATTTGTTTGGGCCTATACTTGCAATATCAAAAGTAATTGAGTAATGTTCCTTGAAATTACATTAAGAAACTAAGACAATATTAATAAATGATTCGCCCCATAAAGTAATACATTTGTTTGCGAAGCATGGCGTGCCGTTATATTGCAAAAACTATGGGAAAAACAAAATTATTGTTTTTTCGTTTCTTTCTTTTAATAAATTCGATTAACCACAACCATGTAAAGTAATCTAATGATTGAAATCTTATTAAGGCAGTCGCATCACCGGTCGCCTCTAGACCTATCTAACGACGTCGTTGTAGTAAATATATGTGGTACCAGGCACGTATCCAGGGGGGAGGTCCATGGGGCCCGGGCCCCCCCCGACAATCTTCCATTTTGCTGGGACCTCCTCTCCCCCCTCCCCTCATACAGCATTTCGTCATGGGCGGCGCCCCCCCCCCCCCCCCCCCGAAACAAAATCCTGGCTACGTGCCTGTGTGGTACTTTGAATTTGCGACGCTTACGATCTATTTATAGTGCTTCGTCTGTCTGGCTTGCAGTCTACAGGGCGTTTCGCCGACGACGAAGCATACAGTTTAATAAAAGGGCACTTAAAATTAAATTACTATTCCTTTTGGGACACTTGGTCGACAGCGGTTGACGTCCGTTTAGAAAGAAAAAGTTAAAACTGACAAATCAATTACCTTCATACCACTAATTCGCTTTCAACATATGCATCTTAGTCAGCACATTCCAACTATAGCTTATATGTTACCCGTGGTCAAAATCTGCCATAGCAGTTGTTATATTCAGACAACTATATGGGCACATAGTCTCGCTACCCCATTCCCGCGTTCCTGACCTGTATCGAGATCTTCGGTTTCCGCTATCTTTCATTGTGTGCGTTATCACTGCTCATCTTCGCACTCCAATGATTAAGATAAAAAGCAATGTAGGCTCTGAAGCATGCTGATTGTCTTCTTCAAGTAGCGATAACGATCGTGCACTGTTGTAGCATTCGTCTTTGTGACCGCGCAAATTGGTAATGCGTGCATCACATCCTGCTGTGCTAGAGAGACATACCGGCCATTTTCTTAGGCTCGGTATGTTTCTTATGCAATAATCGCCGATTTTCCTCAAATTTGCTCAACGCGTCAAGAAATATCCGTGAGTAGTAAGCCGAATATGATCAGAAATATTATTTTTTTGCGAGGTTACTGAATTCTCAATTTTTATACTCAGCGTTTTATCAAACTGAAAGTCCAAAATACTGTTTTAAATATTTTGACAGATGAAGTAAGACATCCTAGGAATATCTAAATTGATTCAGAATCAAATTCGCTGTGCTTTATATCTACAAGATCATCCACTAGGGAATCAGTACCACGCCTCACGATGATGTCACACTTGCACTAGCGATTTATGGGGCTTGAGGTTTTTTTTATTGCCTTACATGACGGAATCCCATTTTTTTTAGAATATAATGTTTTCAGGGCTTGCGTGAAGGATTTTCGTCGCGTCTTCTTAAGCCACTGATGTTTTTGGTCTTCTTTTCACGGACTGCCTTCGGCGTATTTATTGTTTTCGACAAATGGCGCGCTCGATTCTCGGCCGAAGTGCTCGCATCTGATGGAGGCTCATTGTGGAGAAGGCGCCATGTAACTGAGATTTCGGCTGCACGTCAAAAAGCACCGCGTGATCCATATTTAATACTGAGTCATCCGCTGCGGCGTGCCATTTTCTGGAATTTTTCTAAATATTGAATATGTCAGAATTGTGAAATGTTTGTGAGGCAATTAAAAACAATATTCATCCTCAATTGTTTTCAAACTTCCGTGGATGAATAGTAGAAAACAGGTAATTCAAAACTCGCAGAAACTTGTTGTATTCTATTGTTTTAAGTTGAAAAGAAAATGAACCTTTAGCAAGATCTATGTTGCAGTCATTGCAGTTGGGTGTTTTCTGCCTCAACGACTAGTGGTACTCGAGACAACAAGGAGCACAGGCACAATCACTGAACGCCTGTCACTAGACTGCCGCAGAAAGAACTTGTTAGGAAACCGTTTGATAAGAATCGATAATCATGTAGCCATGTTGGATAAAAACCTATTCGATATACTAACCAAATACGCATCATAAGGCGTAAAGGCTCCAGCCTTTACGCCTTCAGAGTCAACACACCAAAAATCGTGTTCACTGCATGCGGTGGAGCTTTTGAGGACACTCGCGTCTCTGACCTTCAATATTAATAAAGGGGACAGACCAGACTGTGCACTCCTTTCACTTCTCTTGAACATGTCGTGCGAACAGAAAAAGAACTTCAGTGATGTGAAAATGTTATTTATTCATTTACTCCCTTCAAGGGCCCTCGTGCGCATTGCAGAGAGGATATTTAAAACTATACACACATAGTAATAACATCGTAGCACACTGACATTAATGAGCACAAAACATGCCCAACTACTGAAACAAAACAGGCCCAGCTAGTGAAAACTCGTAAGAAAAATATATTTATGTAACTCGTTAATTACAAATAAAAACACACCTCTGATCATCTAGTTTAATTTTATGTATTGATTGTGAATATAGGCATTGTTATATAGCAGGACATTTCATATACACAGGATAATAGACCCATTGCAAAGACCCATCAAGCAATATTGACCGACACCATTTGTTTCGGCGTAAAGCCCGGGAATGAGTCCCTGGTTAAGTCGAACGCTAATGCAGCAATCGAATTTAATAGACGCTGAGCCGAGTTCACATTGACTTCTGGCATACTATTCTTGTCGAATACATGACTAGAGTGCATGCCCAACGTATGAAGGCCTCGGGTAATTAGCACAGTAGCCACTATTGTCCGCTTCATCACAATTTGGCAAACTGCGAAGGTTACAGTTCCCGTGAGCCAATATGGACGTCAGAGGAGAGGAACGTGACATCATACCAGCGGAGTGCTCTCCTCCTTTCGATGGGTTGTCACATACCTTCACTTCGTCTCTCCTATTGGCTCGAGGGGGCAGTAGCGTTTGCCCATTTCCAAGTTATGGTGACACGAAGTGTAGGCAGCACACACTTTAAAAAAAGTCTATTGAAGAGACTGATTGGTATTCAACATTTTGCAACAAGACTGCTTCTTCGGGAAAGGGAAAAACACAAATGCAAGGTATTTTGTCCAGGTACTTAGAACAAGTAAATAATCAACCGACTAATACGATGATAAACTTGGATTGAGGGCGTTGGTAATATATGTTTCTCCTATCCGTCCTATTTGTCTAACTCTATCGTATTTTTGAATTTAATACAATGCACGCTTGATGAAGAACAAATATGGCTGCAATAAATCCTACGAAAGGGAGACATGTGCTGTTCATCTTCTATTTCCGAGTTACACTAAGTTTAACGAATTTTTGATAGCTGTGGTGCTATCTCTGGACCCCTAAAGAGCGGGGCTGCATTTTTTAAAGATTCTAGATGTTGGAATGATGGATTAGACAACCATCTAAGAAGTCTCTGATCATAGAGTGGAGGTTAGTGTGAACTGTTGTTACCTATCGGCAAGGTCAAGAGCCTACTACCATAGTAAACAATATTTTATGTATAATAAATTTCTTCGTCCAATCAACACATATGACCAAATAAGTTATTAAAAGAGCATACACGAACCATATAAGAACATATAAGAGCAATATACGATTATATGAGAAGTTATTAGAAACTGATAAGAAGTTTCTTATTACTCTTATATAATCGTATATTGTTCTCATATGTTATTATATGGTTCTTGTATGCTCCTATACGATCTTATTTGATTATAGGCATTTATTGGACGAAGCAATGTTTTTATACATAAAAAGATATTTTCTATGGTAACGATAATTTATAAGGGACCTCGGATGCAGCAATTTGTGCACTAACCAATCAAAAATGTGAGGACTTGCTAACCGTCTTCTGAGTTCTAAGGGAATAAACTAACTGCTTTCTGAACGTTAGTAATGAACTCTTTTCCGAATGATTGATTCGAAGTTTCTGTAAGATTTCGAATGCACTTCGCTTGAGCCAGCGCCACCTTTTTCACTTAGAAACTACTGCGATCGAATACAATCTATTGGAATTCATTGATATAATTGATATTAGTATAACGTGCAAGCTAGTGCACGTCATATCTAAATCTCGAGAACTACCAATTTGTAAAATCGTCGATTAGTACAAAAGCTTAAAGATTGCAGGAGCTTCATTTTCTAAAAGTAGCTGTGATTATGCGGCGACACAGGGCTGAAACAGCTTCACCTAAGCCCTACACGCGACGTATACATTTCACTTCGATTCTCAGACATTTCAACGTTTAAATAAAGCTAGGATGATGCGAAAATTCTATTCTGAATGTTCTATCGATCCTCGAACACATCCTGGAATCCGAGCACCGCTACGGCGAAATGACTGATGCTGCCTCATAGTTGCTAATAACCAGAGCGATATTGCGCCAAAAGGCGTATAAAATCTTATTCGTTCAGATTTTCACGTTTTACCTGCGTCAGAAAGCACGAAGAACTCCGAAACTCTCGGCAAGCAGCTGCACATCACGACTACCGCGTAGCCGAGCAGATCACATCAATAAGCTCTGGGCGCTGCAATCTTACCGATGACGTCACGGCGTTTTTTTAGGTCACGTGACGAGTAGTCAGGTTTGCGTACTAGATGGCGGAAACCGGGGGGGGGGGAGGGGTGATATTCGAACTTCCGGTTTATCACTCTAAGCCCCTCTACCTCCTTGGATGTAAGCACGCGGTAAGCACGGGTCCGGGATTAGCGCCCTGCGACCTCCGCCTTCTTAAATTGTGTCTGGCAGTGTTTCCATTGCTAAAAAAGTTTTTTTTCTTTCCAGTATTCCAGTATTTGTTTTTGATACGCGTCCTCTTTAGACCCTATAGAATATTTATTTATTATTGCAGTGTTTTTTTAAGGGAGAGCACTACTTAAGAAGGCAAGCCTTTTAACCGTTAGTCTCATTTTTATGAAATTTGCTGGGCATATTCAAAGCTGAGGAAGAGCATGACACGCAGTTTGAAGCTTATAAGAATAATCTTCAAAGAGTTATATAAAAGTACTTCAAATAAACACTGCGTCACCTGATGAATACTATCGTTTAGAAAAGGTAATGAGAAGAGCCAGCTTTTTGGTAAAACATACAGTATAACCACAGTGTCAAGTTGCTATGGAAATAAATCATAGAAATTACTAATTAAAAAAACATTGTGAAAAAATATTTTTCGTGCATTTGGCTTTAGGTATTGCAAGTTTCCATAAAAATACCGATGAAAATTGGGAAAGTAAGCTCACAGCCGCGTTTCTTACAAATCTGCAGTACTGAAACTTAGAAAAAAACTGGCTCAGTGTATCATTTCATTAACAAATGATAGTTTTCCTGAACCGAGACTTAATGGCAAAAGTGTGAACTGAAATAAGCGCGTGTAACAGTTCAGAAAGCCGCACTGTTGAGACTATCAGACGTGTCGAAAATATTTTATTACGAAAAAATAAAAAGTTGAGTTACAGTAGTGAACATTTCTCACGGTATTCAACAGAATATTTTAAAGCTGATAAAACTACAAGTAAAAGATGTAACTTAAGATAATTGCAATTTTAAGGTAGTGTACTCCCTTAAAACTTTAATATTATCAGCGGACACTTTGCGGGGACGATTAAATGTAGGATTGCAGAAGTGTTGTATGTTGTAAGTTCTCTGTCCTTGTCTTTTTGTGCGCTCTTCTGTTCACCATGTCAATGAAGGATGCCGTAAGAAGGAAATGATGCGAGTTGGCGGCAGGGGGTGACTGATTGCTTCACCACGCCAATGCGCCCGCCCATTGTTCCCGTCTTGTTCAGGGTTTTCAAAGAAAAACAGTGCGTAAGCGAGGTGTTCTTAACCTCCTTAAATCCAGTCATGACTCCCTGCGATGCCTGGCTTTTCCAACATTTTAAATAGCAGTTGAAGATACTTAAATCCGTTGACAAGGCAACAAAAAAAATCAGCTGATGGTGATCTTGAAGAGAGCGTCGCAGAATGTTTTGAAAGGAATGAGTAAAAGCTCCCGAGTAGAGTACTTTTTTATTTAAATACCTTACAGGTCTTCTTGTAAAAGACATTGCGTAAGAGGGGGGAGGAGGAATACAACGTTTTCAGATGTTACAAATAAGAACACCTGCACACAATATATAAAACACACAAAATACAGATGAATAATCGGCAGAAAGACAACATTTGAAAAAAAAAAAGAATTCCAAATAAAGCAGCAACTGCACATCAAAGCATAACACACCAGATGCATAAGCAGCTTTCAAGAGATGAAAGGGCTGTTGTCCTTGGGCGCCTATATTTTCTGAAATAATAGATGGCACGATACTTACTAGAGAGACCTCGTTCCTTTATACACATAATGTGTTCAGAAACAAATTATTGTTTTTCAAGAAATGCCCGAATATGTGTGTCGCAATTGTGTAGCACGACATCTCACCAGAAAATTGAGCTGCAAAACACTGATCGGCTTTAATTACGCATCAATTCAATTTTACGCTATATTCAGCGGAGGAAACTCTTCCCCATAAGGTATAGAACCATCGGGCTTTTATATTAAAATAAGACCAAGTCGAACAGAAGTAATGGAAACGTAACAGGCATCGACGAAATTCCACTTTACTTTATTTGGACCCGAGCTTATAAAACTCGAGCACTCTATTTTTACACGAACGGATTGGATCGCGGGCCATAGTCTTCCAATAGGTCCACCTCCCGGAACGAGGCGGGTGTTCGGCACGGGGCGCCGAGAGCGGCGCTGATTAAAATTAGGAATCCCCGTCGAGTCGAGCAAGTGCGTGAGAAGGCGGCGCGGTCGATGAGAAGAGCGGCTCTGCGGCAGACATCGGGGCAGGATGAATGAGAACAACCGCACCTGTCCTGGAGAGGTTAACCGCGGGAGTCTCGCCAGCTCGCACGAGGCAGGCTCTGCCTGGGCTCCAACCTCGGAGGAAGGGGCCCCAGAAACCGGAGTATTAAATGGCGTGCGTAGGGAAATTAGAACCGGGGCGAAGTGTACCGAGATAATACAAGGGGTAAAACAATCGTAGCAATCTTTGTGTCAGCTCGGAGCTCATTCAAGTTTATTTGCGCATGGTACACGACGAAGACGAATGTTGTCAAAGCGAAATTCGGAAGTTGGCAGCGACATGTGTTTATCTAAAGTTGTGTATTCGCAGTATAGGAAAAGCGATAATTTAAATGTGTTTATTGTCACTGACAGAAAGAGAACTGCAGCGAGGAGTCTCGTTACAGTGTCAAGGTGAGCTAGTTGCTACATGCTAAGTGTAAGTGGCAGCTAGGACATAAATAAGAAACACACGAAGGATAGAAAGGGACAAACACACCGCTGACTAACAACTAGGTAATAATTCCTGTTCGACTCTAACCTTATACCTGTTCGACTTAACCTCTTTCAGAGAGCTTTCCCATGAACCACAGTATTGTAAATATCTTAAAAGTTAACTTTTAACTTATTTAGTTAAAGGTTTAAGTTAAAGGTTAAACGTTAAATGTTAAAGGTGGGATTACCTTTAACTTTTAGCTTATTTACAATTATGTGGTTCCTGCGAAAGCTCTCTGAACAGGAGTATATAAGCGTTATAGACGTAGAAGAGGAAGTACTTGGCGTTAAAGACGAAGAAGAGCAATTCTAACCTTAGTCGGAAGAGTTTCGATTATCACGCCTCCAGCGCGAGCTTATAGCTTCGATAACGCGTCTCAACAGCCTCGTTCGTGCGCGCCCAGCAAAATAAAGCACGACGATGGACATTGAGCGCTGTCAAAAGAGAGGCCGTTATCACCTTATTAGTGACTATAGATGATATTAAACGGCTCTTTTTTGAGTCAAAAACAACTTATGGTTTTTTTTTCAATTTTCCGCCGAAGTCGTAAGAGCAAACTGAAGATACCTTTTGCCGAATTACTCAAGCATCAAAGAGGGTGCCGGGAACGTATAGATACACCCGCCGCACGTGCCGGTGTCTGCAGCACTAACTGTTCCAACGCAAACATATATAACAAATGTCACTTTGCACGGGCGTTCCTCAACGCGGTATTTCCATTATTTATTTCGAATATTTTTTTTACAGGGAAAGGCTAGCGTACAAAGCGGACGCCTATAGTTCTGGTTGGAATAATGACTGGGTAGACGCGAAGCTAGCGGCCTTTGTATCTGCTCGCACTTGGAACGCGTTCAATTGCCAACACAGCGTAGCAAGCCGGCATAAAGCGCTGGCTGACTTCGCTGTTTTCTTTTGAATAAATGCTTATTCTCTCTCGTCTGCCAAACGCCGGCGTCCAGCTTTCCGCGTCGACGTTCGAACGCGCTCGAGGATTGAGAAGAGTCAAAATGTACGTCTACGCGTTTTACGTCTAGGCAGTAATCATTCCAGTCAGAGCTTGGAATTCTGACGTCCCCGCGCGCGTTGTCAGTTGGCGTCAGTTTTTCCGCTAAAGTTGGTCAGAAACCTGAATTGGTGCATAGGTTACGCAACGTCAGGTTACGTAACCTTTATTTCCCCGCTAAAGTGCACAGACGGACGGACGGACGGATAAACTATTGTGATTACGAGGTTCCGTAAAAAACAAAAATAAATAATATATGTTTTAAAATACAAACCAACTTGACCTGCCTCGCGATAATGTCGAGTTTGGTAATACTAACTAGTCGTGATACTACGTAGTCGAACTGTCCAATACGCGCACGCCTGTAGGGCAGTTTGAGGCTCTGTCTATCCAATTATGAGATTTAATCTGGCTTAATATCCTGTAAAAACGAAGGACCGTGACATGTTGAGTGAAATTTATTGCTGCGTTTTCGGTTAGGTTGTCAGTCCAATGTTTTTTTCGAAATTCTTGAAAAAAATTAAGTATTTTATCAATTTTGCACGTATTGCAAATTCAGACTAACGAGCCCATTTACGTGCTCTGAGGTATAGTAAAGGTTCTTTTCAGTAGGTTGATTTTTTTCACTATATGATTTTATCCTAGCGTGTTTTGGTGGAATACTTTTCAAAGTATTCACGTGTTGCTCGCGGTGGCAGAAAACGGAGCTACGTTTCGTCACCAATATTCGGTATTATTTAACATAATATAAAAACACTTCGTTGATTTTTATTCGCGAAGCTTTTATTTAGGAGACTGTTGAGTGAGGTGTATAGTGGCTAGTGAAATTGTCGCGCGCTTACGTAGCCGAGTCGGCGGCGCGCTGGGCTCACACGTGTTTGGCTCGGGTTCGATTCCCGGCACTGTATGTCCTTTTACCTCTCTTTACGTAAGTAGAATAATCGAGAAGGTTGGAGAACCGTCAAGCTTCTTCATGTTCAGAATGTATAGTTCGAGAAGGATCGAGGAAGTATATTTTAGGCTCCCAGGGAAGGCTTAAAGGGACCATGAAACGATTCTGAAATCGAATTTCATCCACCGATCGTCGTAAAAGGTGTGAAAAGAAACACAAAAACACAAAAATAGGGAGCCAAAAAAATTCTTCGCTATAGAACTTTTAAAAGAAAACTGGACTCTTTTGCGCCTTCTTTCCTTCGAAAGCTCTCTGCCTTTTCACTGCGATGCATCCGCGGAATCGCAGCGCGTCAGCCGAATCCACGTCGCCTATTGGGTAAGAGCCTACCTCACCAGCACCGCGATCGTAAACAATAAATAGCCGGCGAATGTTTCCTAAAAGTTTTGTTAAATAATATTCAGATCCACATTTTGTAGCATAATTAAGAGATGTGACGAAAATTGCCAAATTTGATAATGCTGAGAGCCAAGCGCCATCTATCGTGTGGTAAACGAAGCAACTACTGCACTGCGCAGTAGGGACAGCGTCGCTCAGTTACTTGGAAGTTGGTCGCGACGACCAACGAACGTTTATTTTTCTACGTGTTCTTCTCGCGCGTCCCGACTTCAAGCAGCAAGAAAAAAGTACTTGAAACAGACCACGACGAACAAGAACGCTGGATCCACAAACACCCGAGAAAAGCTACAACGGCCACGAATCCACCGACCCCGACCAAGCGAGCTCGGCAGATAGGCCTAGCAGGCACTCCGACTCAGCGCAGCGTTGCTTCAACGGTACTTGGCCAAGACCGTCTGCCCACGACCGGCTGGCGTGCTGAATGGAATATGCCCGCGCGACCCTTGTGGACCCTTCCCGTATTATAGTTTGATCGCTGACCTCAATTTTAGATTAAGAGGTGAGGTCAATCTCTTCCCCTTGTCTTTCCGAGGCAGTGTTGACGAACACTGTCGTCGAAAAGGGACTCTCGTCGATTCTATCTTCTTGTTTTGTGTGATATAGAGCTCAAATAAACGCCGTATGGATTACCTTCGTAACACGGTATGTACACTTTGTTATTAGTATGCCATTTTTATTCTGACACGACTGCACGTCACTGTCGAGCTATAACAGTTCGTGGGAGCTACGTGCAATCATCCTTCTAAAAATAGAACACAAAAAGAAACAAGGGCAGACTGCATAAGGTATCATGATAGCTCACGACCGTAAAGTGTTTAGAGCATTTTTGAACGTTTGGGTATCAAGAATATAAATTACGGAAGTCGGCGGGTGATTCCATTCCAAAAGAAGGTTTAGGAACGAATGACTGTAGAAATGCGTTAGTATTGCATTTACAAGCTCCAACTTTGAGGTGATGATCGATGCGAGGTGAAATGTAGAACGGTGGGATGAAAAGACGTTCCTTTAAGTACGGGTTAGCATGATAGATCTTAGTGAAAAAACACATAAACGAGCAGCGTTTACGTCGGAGAGAGGTTAGGCAGGGACAAGGTGATTTTCATAACTGTCACCGCACTTGCAGTGTGGTGATAGGTACCTAGAATAAAACGGGAAGAACGGTTTCGGACCGCTTCCACAACATTAATTAGATTAGACTGACTCGGGTCCCAGATAGAAGCATACTCTAATTTGGAAGGAACGAGACTTTTATAGTAGCATGCGATTAACGTATTGATGACATCTTCAACATGGAGTTTCCAGGAGATGTTACAAGTAATGTGAACGGCCAAATATTTATTAGAAGAGACAGGGGCCAAGGGGACGTTGTTGAGATGGTAGAAAGGCACATGAGGATTGGTACGCGATATCCTCATAACTTTACATTTAGTAATGTTAAGTTTCATATTCCAAATTACACACCAGTGGTAAACAGCATTGGTATCTGTCTGGAGCTTTAAAACATCAGAGTAATTAGTAGATTCAGTATATATTACACAGTCGTCAGCGAAAAGACTAATTAATGATGAGACACAATTAGGCAGGTCTTTGATGTAAATGAGAAACAGTAGAGGGCCCAATACGGATCCTTTAGCAACACCGGATGTGACGGAAGTCAGGGGACACGTGTTCTCATTAGCAGTAACAAACTGATATCGGTTAGTAAGAAAACAGCTAGCTATCCAGGCAACTACGTTAGGATCAATACATAATTTCTTAACTTTTAATAGAAGCAGCTGGTGAGGAACTTTATCAAAAGCCTTGCTAAAATCTAGAAAAACTCAGTCAACTTTGGGCCCACAATCAAGGACAGAATGAATATCGTTAATAAATGACAAAAGCTGTGTCTCACAGGAGTAAAATTTGCGGGAACCATGTTGACCCTTGTTAAAAAAGAATTTGATTGCAGGAAATTAACCAGTTGGGAGTATATTATATGCTCTAGTAGTTTGCATGGCATGCTGGTAAGCGAGATTGGACGATAGTTAACGGGGGATTGCTTATCATCTCCTTTGTGCAATGGGATCACCCTGGCTACCTTCCAGTCGTCAGGTAAAATTCCAAGTTCAAGCGACTGAGAAAATACTTTAGGAAATAGAATAGATGAATCTTAAATTGAGTTTTCTTAAGAACTTGGAGTTAATATTATCAGGACCTGCTGAAGAAGTCAGTTTGCGAATTTTTTATTAGTTTAACAATACCAGAGGGGTCAATTACAATGGGGTGCAGAGGTAAAAGATCATATTCCTGTAGTAAGCAGCAAGATAACAAAACTTGAAAGTGAGTCAGCAAAAACATTGTTCAGAATCTCCGCACATACATCACAGGGGATCGCACAACCGTCATCACAAAGTGAAATAGACGACTTGTCTTTACTGTTAACAATTTTGGAACACTGTTAACAGTGTTCCAAAATTGTTTAGGACTAGTGGCTAGTAATGTCGCCAAAGTGATATTAAAAAAGAATGTTTGGCTGCTTTGAATAGCAGCTTTGAACGCTGACTTGTGGGCGTTCTCAAGAGCAGAGCGTTTAGCTCCCAGCACGTGTTTGAAAGATTTAGATAGCGCGAAAGAGCGGCTAGAACAGCTTCACCAAGGGTGTTATCGCGGAACCGTGGTCCGAGCGCGTGCAGAGAAGTACCTCATGGGCGAGCAGCCAACGAAACGGGCTTTAGCGGACCAAAAACGATACGCGCTGCGGAATGAAATCTCTGAAATAGATGTCAACGGCTTTACGAGCACGAGTCGAAGTAGCATCCAGCGGGTATTTGTTGCACACTATAGGCAGCATTCTGAATCGAAAAGTCAAGGAAGAAAGGACCCAGCGTGTGGGGAGCTTCTCGAGTCACTGCTGCTGCTAGCGGAAGAGGAGACGTAAAGTCTTTCTCAGCCAATAACCATGCAAGAGATGGTGAAGGCAATAGATGACCTTCTAAAGGCGAAAACGCCGGGCTATGCGCCAACTTTTCTATAAAAGTATAAGAACGTACTCGCCAGCGTGTTGCTGAATGTATTTTGTAAAGCCTATGAACGAAAAGAGTTGCCTCCGTCCTTTACGCGAACGTATACTGTGTTTATCCCTAAGAGTGACGATGTTGTGAAACTGCGCCAAGTCACGGGCTACCGCCCCATCACTCTCTATTATGTGAATTACAAAGTTTTTGCAAAACTTTTAGCGCGGCGGTTTCAAAGTGTAGCCTGTAGGGATATTGATAACCACCAAACGTGTGGGATCCAAGGCATATCTATAATGACGGACGTGCATGTCGAACGCAGCGTGTTAGAAGCGTGTGATGGGAGCATGAGACAAGTACCCATGCTCCAAATAGACCTGGATAAGGCGTTCGACCGTGTCAAGCACGATGCACTTTTTGATTTTTTAAAGCATGTAAATGTGAGTGATATTATTTTGGAAGGTGCCAAAATGTCATATAAAGATTGTACCACAAGGCTTGTCGTAAACAAAAGGTAATGTATCAAATTCACGTACGAACGTTCATAAGGCAAGGATGTCCCATGTCGCCGCTGTTATTCAATTTGTATTTAGAACTTTTGTTTAAGTGTCTTGAATAGTAAAGTTTGTCGGGGCTTCCGTCTGCAAAATACCGAGATAAAAGTTATCAGTTATGCAGATGATATCGCGGTGTTTCGCAGTGACAAGCTAAGGATTAGTGCCGCGGTTACTTTGCCGAAATGTTCCTGTGAGGCTACTGGCGCCGCTAAGATTGGAACAAGTTCCGTGGGTTTTGGCACGGCACATGGACCACAACTCCTTCAGAGTACCAAGGCCTTAGCTGGGACCGCGTGCCCTGCGGATACCTTAGCGTACCTTTAAATTGTTACCGCGAGAACAAAACCTATTGGTCGGGGGTCGCTACCGACCTGGCCAGCCGCGCTTCCCGATGGAAGCAACGTGATCTGCCCATCTTCGCGAAAGCGACAGTTTGCAACATTTTTTATTTCTATTTCAAAGATATGGTATCTTTCACAAGCGATCCACTGTGCTCGTGTAAATGTTCAGAAGTTTCATCGTATTTTTGCTTTGTTCATCTGGGGATCTAATTAGGAACGCATGAGGCGTGACAACCTCTTTCACCGGGTGTGTCACGGGGACTTGGGCTTTCACACTTGTTTGATAAGCAACTCGTGTCCCGAGTCTTTCTTCTTCGAGAACAGGAGCATCCCTCCATTCGAACGTTCATCCAGACCAATCTGTCACCTCATCTGCCATTATTTCTTGTTTACTCGTGTGGTGGCGAGCCCACTCGACTCGTGGGGTTTCAAAAGGAGGTCTTTGACACAGTGGGGTTTTTGTCTGGTCGTTTTTCTTTGGAATATTTGTCTCTTGTGAGCAAGAAAACGATGACGCGCGATTGGGTAGTCAGTTTATTTCCGACGCCACTGTAGAGAACTGCTGTTTGTAATGGCAGCCAAGATGTGCTGAAGAGAGTGAAAATTATGTGTGTACCTCCTTCAATGAAAACCCTTTTTTTTAACTTACATACCAATACGTTGCCGGTCAAAGTGTGGCTAAGGGAAAAGGGTATTTATGTACCGTGGACTGTGAATATTTGTTATGTAAGCAACCTGGGACATTTGAACGCGTTTTTTTATCTTTTTCTGGGATGCCGCATTTTCTGGTATGTGCTCCAGCGCACGCTTAAGAAAGAAGTGCCCATTACCCCATCGGACATTCGTTTTTTGGATGTAATTAACGACGACTGCGTACCTTTTGACATGATTTTTTTCTGCTGGGCCTTTGTAGTATACGGCGGTCGCTCATGGCAGTGCGGCATGCCGACCCCAAGGCGCAAGAAGTCCGTTTCTATTTTTTCAACCTTGCCAAGCAAGTAGAAAGTGGTTTCCACCAGTGAGCCTAAGCCCGAGTGGCTAGGCCCCTGTAAGTGCCTTCTCGAAATGAGAAATTTTTAACATGTGCTACAAAAGCTTCGTAGTGCATTTTTAATGTGTCTTGACATTGGCGGTTTACTTTTTTGAAATGAAAAAAATGTCTGCGTGGCCTGGTGGGGAACGTGTCTGGCTCGCAGCAGAAGAGTCGTGGGTTCGATCCCGCTCCTCCTGAAACATTTCGATTTTTTCTTTTCTTTAAGGGATATGAATTACTTATCGACCAATCGGGATTTGTTCGTCCCACCAACGTCGATGCCGACGCCGACGGCGGATTTTCTGCGATACGAGCTCCTAACGCTATCGCTTTAATAATTAAAAATAAAATAAAGTAACCGAAGTTTATGGCTATCTTACGGCAGCGGTATTGCCATGATGTCTCCCTAACTTTGGTAAGCCGCAATGTTCGAAGCTAAGAAGTTAAAAGACAATGGCTAAATGACTTTGGCACACATGCTTTGCTTTCTAATAAAGCACAAGACTGACTTACGAGTCACTCACAAGTCTACTGAATTCAAGAAGCATATCACAGTTACTACATTTAGTGTTTTTACCACATTTGTAAGAATATGCACCGCTGTCCGCAGACACGAGATATAGTTTTCACCACTGCAGCAGTCTACACTACCTTACCTCCGATCACTTCAGTGATGTTACAATTCGACTAAAAAATGACAAATATGAATACAGCTACTGCTTCAGAGTAATAACGGTAATAACGCCTTAAAATTAGGACTTTGGACTCAGGAAGAGGTCTAAAGCGAATAATCGGTGGTATTTAATCGAATATTTATTCTGTTAATCTATCTCAATTTTGAGGCTGGAGGAATTTCTAAAGAATTACACAATTATAACTTTATTTAAAATTAACACAACAGCTGGAATTCGTATAATGCAAGCGTTTGCAGGAAAAGTACGTTTCAGGTAAGTAGTTAGTAAGTAAAAAAAGCAATTGAACTGGCTGTGGCAATTGAATTTCTTAAGTATTCCGATGCATGTGCCATCGGCTGATTGCCAGAAGAGAAGCCAAGAAAATAAATACCTTGCTACTTACGACAAGCGGCGATGCCACTGGATGCTAATGATATTATCAGGTGACGTTCACTTGACGACGACATCGGCGTGCCGCAACGTTCGGTCCTCATTCATCTTCACGTCCTCAAGGAGTCACTGTGATCTGGTTCAAGTCAAAGCTGGTCGTGATTCGTCCTGTGGCTTCGTAAGTCATGTGACCCAGACGTCACTTATTTATATTACTGGAGGTTGCTAATAAACATGCCACGTTACCCAGGCACGAACAAGTTACGATGACGACAAGTATATGCAGAGCGCTCCATGCACTCGCTTTAAAATAAAAGTTTTGATGTGAATCACTGAAATAGAATGCTGATGAAACCGCGTAAACGTGCCGTTTGCTTTAGGTTTTTGCTTTGGAACAGTTACTGGTGCAGTCGCCAGCATGTGCAGCACGTATACCTACACCAGCCGCGGGATTCTTGATGCTGGGATTATTCAGCACAAGATACATTGAGATATGATATAGCATTGATAAATAAACGCATTTGCATGCTGCTTGTGTTTTGGATATCACGTGTGGAGCTAGATGGCCCCTAGGTGCACGATATTGAGTCGCCGGCGCCATTTCAAGGCTGCCAAATTCTCTATAGCACCATCTATTCCTTCTTCTTCTGTACAATATTTTGATGCATATTTAAATTGTAAAAATCGCTGTGATCTGCTTTCCAAACATGGTGCCCTGGAGAAGAAAATGTCACGCCAGTGATTACATCCTCGATGAGCTTGACAGCGACGAAAACAATGCCCGAATAATCTCCACAAAAGGGCCAGCTTTTGACCGATTTGTCTAGTAAGAAATTAGTCGTCGATTAGTGCAATATTCAATTTATATTACAGCCCTCATTAAAAGTGATAAGTGAACAAACGAGTTCAACTGGTTGCTTTGAGACCATGTAAAGAAAAATTGTAAGGCTTAGATATTTCGTCAAGGCAGTGTAGCATGATCGTGACCGCTCAGGAAATCGCAGAGCGACTCGAAAACCTATAAAAAAGATAGCAAAATTGATTTTTTTGTTTGACGTGGTGCCGATGGAGACGAAGTATTGGCAGTGCATCAACATCAATCCGGAACTGCGAGTTGCGGAGTTCAAACTCCGCCCTGGTTTCAAGGAACTGGGCTGTAGAAAGATGACTTAAGTCATTAAGAACATTAATTTTTCTGCAATTTGAGGGATGTTTTCTAGCCTAGGTGGTTCGCTCTTACTATACTATAAAAAAGTATACGTGTATTTTGTGCACTGCTGTTCATGCACGGAAATTAAAAAAAATGCATCGAGATAAGCTGGAGAATTATTTTTCACAGGTCGCAGGGTAGTAGAGTTTGTGAATAATCAATCAATCAATCATTATTTTATTTGGTGCCAGGAACAACCATAAGGTCTTAGTGCTGGCACACCGACATATTCAAACACCTTCTTAAATGGAACATACATATGTTGCGCATACACACTGTCTAAAGACAAGTAAAAGATAAAAACCTTTCATATTTCTCAAAACAACAACTACAACAACAATACATATAGATTGAGTCTGTGCTCGCAATTCAATCTTGAACAATAGTTATAAGCGAGTGCTCCCTGCCTATAACCCTAGACACATTATCCACCTAACATATATTAGGAGCACAAAACACAAAACTATAGTTCATTACAATTCATACGCAACACGGGCAAAGTGTAGCATAAATAAGACAGTAAGGAAATCGTAGAAGTGATCCACACTCTAAAATACTCGCACACAACAAAAGAGCAGTCATGAATCCCACAAACTACAGAAACGAGTTATCGCAAGGGATAACGCGCGATGGCAATCAATAAACCAATACGTTTAATCAATATCACCACATCATGATTCGTAAGCATTTACGTGATAATGTACTAGGAAGTTTCAAAACGCAGTAAGATTTCAATTCAGCGTTAATGAGGTATTCGGCAGAAGAGACGAAATAAATAAGAAAATATCTCGAGAACGACTAGTTATCCTTTTTGAGAACATGATAGCGCTTCAAGATAGGGACGAGAGTGAGACCGAGACAACACAATGCGCTAACTTCGACTATTTAATCATAAGAAAAGCAAGGGAATACATACTCTGCATCATCGCGGCATTCAACCAATCCCATGCCAGAAAGTACGTGGGACAGACGGGAAGATATCTAAATGATAGATTGCGCGACCACAGCCCAAAAGTAAGTGGACAGCGTGACGGTCATTTGTCAATGCACTGCACTGACTGTGGGTGCAAACCTAAATTTAGGTTGTGTACTGTTATTAGGAAACGTAGATATAAGACGGTAAGAGAAATCGTACAGGCGGACCTTATAAAAAAACTACGGGAATCGATGTGTCAGCGTGGTGTCGATCGATTTGAGCGACAAGGAGACAGTTCTTGAGAGCATTGGCGTGGCATGGGATTGGTTGAATAGCGCGATGATGCAGAGCATTTATTTCCTCGCTTTTCTGAGGATTAAACAGTTTAAGTTAGCGCACTGTGTTGTCTCGTTCTTACTCTCGTCCCTGTCTTGAAGCGCTATCATGTTCTCAAAAAAAAGGATAATTAGTCGTTCTCGAGATATTTTTTTTATTTATTACGCCTCTTCTGCCGAATACATGATTAACACTGATTTGAAATTTTACGGCGTTCTTGAAACTTTAAAACTGTCTTTTTCTTTTCTTTCTGCTGTCGAGTCTGATAAAAGTTGTATTTTGAACTTAGCGAAAAAATCGGCATAAAGAATGGAGCAAAAAGAATTTATATTTTGTTCCCGTGTTCCTTTGACACTCCCGCTTTGCATAAGTATAGGGAGATCTGCTTTCTGTGACATTTTGTTCTGTGCTTTTTCGATGACTAAAACGTTCCTTTAAATATTATGCGCAACTGAAAGCTCCAAGAAAGACATACGGTGCAGAGGAAAAATACAAAACCATGGGCCTAAAATCTTTTTTTGCTTTGTCGATGTTTCTTTTCTTTTTTTTTTTTTGCGCTTTTAGTTTTGTTGGAATGTACGAACTCACCCAGAGATCCATCATAAAAGTGCTCCGTGGTGTCTTCCTCCTTTGTCCGCGTCTTTGGGTTCCGAAGTATACGAACTATCACAGCGATCCATCTTATTGTGCAGACGGGCATATATGGAAGTATGAATGCCGATGAATAATTGCGTCACGCTTCGAAAAAGAAAGCGTTGCGACGTTAATAAAACCTTCTCTAGAAACACGTTGCTTGAATCAGTGATTGCAGCTTGCTTAACTCTTTATTTTCTAAATCAAAGCTCTGAAGATTCTATATATATATGTATGTATACTGTGTTACTTGCACAGATATACTTATATCAAATTTACTGAACATTTTGTAAATTAACGTCTATTGAGGGAAGGTCATGCTCAATCTCATAGTTTGTGTGCAGCGTAATCAAACGTATAGCATCACACTCTGAAAACGGTCTTTGAGCTCGCGTTTCTGTACAACAACAAGACAGCCGATCAGGACGAACGACATAATGATCTCAGCGAATAGCGAAGTTCAGAACATGGTAACATGATCTGAAACCTGCCACGCGTGCTGCAGGGACGATGAAAACGTGACACGTCATACTCACTGTGCCCGCGAATTGCAGTGTGTTGGTTGTATTTTGAGCTTCTTCATTCGCTGGGGTCCTACTATCTTTCGCCGTGATTGACTGCATTCGTATTTTGCAGGAAAACGAAGCTAAAGACGCTCCTAAAATGTGTACTTTGTTTTACCTTAAGTCAAAACGCCTCTCACTTACGTGCGAGTTGGACTAATCAAACGGCGTTCAAAACGCGAAGTCACTAGAGTTCAAAACGTAGAAGTTTTCCGCATTTGTCCGGTTGTCAAGTAAACCACACAAGCATGATGAATGCGCAGAAACTTCGTACTTTTAAATTGTCTGTCTGTCTTCCTATGTTTTCTAGTCTTTGACTGCGCACGGGCTTGTTGTGAGTGTATAGCTGCGTAGAATACATCATTCACAGAATCACTCACCCAAAGTGCGCGTTTATTAGAACACCCGTGCGCTTTCGTGACTCCCATAACAAAGCACTCAATAATATCATCGTGGAGTGTAGAGGAATATAAGACCTATACACTTGTGCAAGTAACCTCTTGCGGCCGCCATCTTGATTTTTGCGTGTGAAGATCGTCTCGTAAACAGGCCTTCCTAAGGCATACCCACGGTTGCGAGACTCATGCATCCCAAACAAAGCGTTTTTCTACCCACGGTGTCTAGACGAGCTTTTGAGCAGTGTCTCCTTGCAAACATGCATACAAAGAAATGTGCTCCTTTTTCTCGTAGACAGCAGTCGTGTCCTTTTAGCCGTGGCATTCTTCCAGATAAAGCACCCCGCGAGAAGGATAATTTTTTGTTACTACACATGTCAAGACTCGCATGATTAAGGGTCAGACGGAAAAAAAATAGTGCCGAACGATCAATGAAGAGCTGACGCAAGCCTGCCGAAGATCACTGCACCGGAACGCCCGTACGGGAGGCACTGCTCTTTACCTTGGCACCTTTTTTGCCGCCGCCGGAACCATTGTACTCGCTGCAAAGGTCTCTCGCGACGGGGTCCCCATTTAGAGTTCTGGCGCAGCGGGCTCTTAGCGAAGATGAATGGAAGTTCTTCGGGTGCGCGCTCTCTGCATCGGCCGCGAACACTGCCGGTAATGGGGAAAACGCTTTGAGTGAACGGTTTCGTGAATGATCGAAGTAGTACGCATTGGCGAGAGGCCATGACGCCACGTCCTGAACGATGTGATCCGTCTACGGGACAGAGCCTTGCCAACTAGCGCTCGCGGTGAATGCCTCTCTCATCCCTTAAAGATGACGCCCAGAATAACAGGATCTGAAGTCCGATACGGTAGGGTCGTTGTAAAACCGTTTTGCCTGTCGCCGGACCCGCACTAGTGAGGCACAAAACAGGTACGCCGGCAAGTGAACGACATCCGCTAGCCAATACCACATAGAAGGCCAGTGCCTTTACTCCTCGAACCTCATCACTATACACCATTCCAATATTTACGAGTCCTCAGCCCAGCGTGCGATCTCTTCAGTCCAGCACACGCATGTTCGTCGCTTCGGAAAACGAGCAAATCACGTGCCATACGCACGAACACTGAAAATGGAACGGGCCAGGAGACCTTTTTTGGAAGGTATACTAGATGATTGCAAGCAGGGCATCTGGCCGCTGCCATGTCTCTGCACTTGCGGGTAAGCACATGCAATTGCAGGGCTGTCAATGCCAGGTTCAAGCGCACGCTTCGCCTGCTGCTACCCATGGGGCGCCAGTCGGACCGCTAAGCTTGCAATAGACCTATTGCTAAATTACCCAAGCATCAAGGAGAATGCAGGGATTGGTGTTCCACGCGCCGGACGTGCTGGCCTCGGCAGTAATAACTTTTCACAAAGGGGGATCGGTGGCCGAGTGGGCCAAAGCGCACACCCAGCTCGACGCGCGTGGAGCGAAAGCTCGCGCTGCAGAACCCAGGGATCCCGGGTTCGAGCCCCACCCTGCCCGTTTCGATCTGGATGAGCATCGTACCGGCGTGCGGTCGTGTATCACTACTGCGTGGTGCACGTTAAAGACCCGCAGCTAGCGGTTGCACTGCACTGTTAAATTGCTCATCTACAGCGCAGTGACTTGTCGCAACTGTAAAATGGCTGACCAACTACACGCTGTATAAATATCCCCACAACCCCAAATTTAACTTTTCTAAAGCAAATGCCTAAAACGAATTGCATCTTGCACGCGCGTTCGTAAACGCTTTATTCTGGTTATTTACTTCGAATCATTTCATACTGGAAAATCGTGCGCGCGTGGAGCGTGGAACACCAATTTGTGCATTCTCCTTGATGCTTGGGTAATTTAGCAATAGGTCTATTATCTATTAGCGGCAAGATCAGAGTGCCTTCATACACACGCGCGCTTTGGCTTGAGTGGTAACATCTCGGCCATTTTTCCGCCCAATCGTTTCCTTATGCATTTTGAAGCGCGCGCAATCCGGTGTCACTCAGCCCGAGCGCGTAGCTTTCGCTAATGCATAGACGCCATTTTACCTCCCAAGTCACGCACCGAGTGCGCGAGAGCGTCACGCGCTGGCACATTCAGGGCAACAATGGATGTCTTCACCCTGAAACAGACAGTCATCGTAGGCACCCTACATTGAGTTAGATCTGCAGGGTGTCCGATAGTGATTCCACGCAGGAAAACTTCGCTTGCGTCCGCGTCGCCACAAGCGCGTCTGGTAGCGTCTGACAACGTGATGAATGCGAGGCGGCGATGCGAAGACAATCGCGTCTAGCTCGTTGCTTCAGTAGTCTTGTTGAGCTCTAGTGCGTTCGCCGCTTGGGGCAAATTACACTGATGATGACCTAATTTGCAGGACTTGTTTACTAGGGCAGATCCCTCGCAGCAATATTCAAATGTTTAGGCTCGGCCAGTATTTTAATCTGTCATCACTGCAAACTTTCGTCCTATCTTTCTATGCACAAAGGCAGCGTTTTCTAGATCGCTCGAGTTTTTTCGCGTCGTGATCGAGTGCCCTAGCCAGAAAAGTCGAAAACACTAAAGCACTTTTGGGATACTATTTTACACTGCTAGATTGATTTTCTTGTGTCCTTTTAGCCACCTGTTGCATGCGGTTATTGGTAGATGTTTTTTTTTTTTTTTTTCAAATGTAAATTGTAACAATATAATAATCATGATGATCGATATAGGACTGTCTCTCAGTTCGATGTGACCGGTGGTCCATTAAAATGAGTGAAGGTCACTGCGAAACACTATTGAAAAATTGCGAAACGCATGTTCCACCTTTGGTTGCTGAATTCAAAGCAATTCATTTCCTAACGGCTTGAACCAGTTTCGCCCAAGCAAGCTGTTGCATTGCTTCTTCACCACTAGCAAAGGCAGGTTTGCCTTTCGGCGCTTGAATTCACCACGACTCTGGGTCGACCCACCACGGGTAAGCCTCATTTGACCAGACGTTACGAGTGTTGTGCCAGTTTCTCGCATGGTATTTCACCTTCGCTTGCCTCGATTTGCCGAAACGTACCTTCACTCACAATTGAGCAAGATGCCGCTGAATAAACCTCCATTAGGAACCGTTTGCTCTTGAATTTGCACTTGAACCACGAACGTTTTGTTGTTGTCCACTCACTTAACAAGGAGAAAATAAGGCGCTCATTTCGTACAGGCCCTTGCTCTTATCTCCTTACCTCTTCTGTTCGTGCGCCGTCTTCTTCTGGGACGTTCTACTCTCGTCTTTCGACCGACGAGGCCCTTGCTATATGCCCCACCCTTTTGCGCCAGAAGCGTGCCGCTTCACTAAACTGCATAATGTGGCGCGTGCTTCTCGTTGCAGCGGTAGCATCTGGATTCCTCCAGCGTGGTGTCTTGCCTCCGTGCGGGTTGCTGTATCAGGCCCTGGCCGTCTTTGTCTCGTCTCGGTCTTGTTTGCGTATGCTCGCTGCTGCTTGCGCTGTTGCGTCTGCTGTCACGGCCATGTCGTATGGCACCTTGAACCGTTCAAGTTCAGCTAGAAGCCGCTGCTAGGCTGCTTTGTTCTTGATTACGCGTAAAACGGTCCCGCATCATGACGTCCAACGGGAGCTGCTCGTCGCCAAAACCGCAGTCTTCGGCTAGCTTCTGGAAGCGCCGTGACGTAGTCCTGACGATTCTTCGGCAGCTGGTTTCTTCTGTAGAACGAAAATCTCGCATACATTTCCAGACTTAAATGCATGTGCTTGTGAACGGCAGCGTTGATTTCGTCGCTAGCTTGCTGTTGTCGGTCTTGCTGGGCTCACCAGTGTTACGATGGAGCCCGTACGCCTTTTCACCGCAACAGCACGGCAGAACTGCTATTTCTGATCATCCTTCGTTATCTTGCTCGCTCGCAGAGCTGTTTACAGCAGCTCGACGTATTTCTCCCAACACTCGTTCGTGCCGAGACGATACTCACCGATCCTGCCGACAGATCTTGCTGGCCTTGCTTGGCAGCGGCCTCGTCGGTTCGGTCCGCCTCGTCGCCGAAGATTTTATATCGGTTGCACGCCAGGACAGAACTGAAATAATGTTTACTGGAGTCATTGTCCTTTTTATCATATGACGAACACGTGATACGCGCCACTGCGGCTTGCGTGGTTGATAAGTGACAGGAATGGAAAATGCAGCGTCAGTATATACCAAATCTACACCGCTGCCCGTTTTGATCTGGATGGGCCATCGTATCGGCGTGCGAACGTCTATCACTCCTGCGTGGAGAACGTTAAAGAGCTCCAGGCTAGCGGTTGTACTGCACTGGCTAAATTGCTCATCTACAGCTGGGAGACAAGTCGCCCGCTGAGGCAGACTAAGTTTGAGGCTTCATAGAGATAACACATCCAATTTGTTTTTAAAAGAATATCGGAAAATAGTGGGTGCAGACTAGATTAAAAAAGAAAAAATAGCGGAATATATGTGCCAAATTACACAGTATATATTTCACGAATGACAAGGTGACAAACGAGGAATAACTGAGGATACTGAAACATTCTATGGGGCGAACTTGTGCCCAAAACGGAAGAAGCAGAAGATTACAACAGAGCGTCGCGGGCTTCGAAGTCGGCGTAGCAGCAGGATCGAACGCTGGGGCGAGACTGACTCCGCTCGCCATGCGGAGTCCCTTATGTACCCTCGTGGGTTTCTGGAACATTCGGCGTAGAACGTTCGGCGCGTAGACCATTCGGAACTCGGACAGACGAGAATGTTCTTGAACTGACGCGAACGCCACGTTGAGGTTCTATAGTTAATTTGTTGGAAGATATCATTCCTAGCGTCGTGAGTCTGGCGCCTTGCCGAGCGTGAAATATTGACGGCACCAACCTAGCATTCTGCCATCGTTGAAAAGGTCTCCAATGAGGGTGGTGTGATGGTAGTTCGTCAGGGCTGGTGTATGTTAAGGCGCACTTTATTGTAAGAAATCGTTCAGAAAAAATATTTTGGCAGAGACACTTAAGGCTGCTTACGTGTAGGAATGCGAAAGCATTCCTACACGCAGCGCATTCTACAAGCAGCGTGCCACGTCTTCCTTTTTCACACGGCGCTCCGGCGGTGACATCACGCTCCCCCACTGCGCAGGCGCGGCGCCCCTTCCAGCTCCACGGCTTCCGTGACGATGCATCTGCGTTGCTGTGCTTTTCTTTTGTTTTATTTCTGAGGCGCGTCCGCGTTGTCCTTGAGAGGCCGGCCGGCTTCCTTGGTGAAGCATCTGTTGTGACGCGTCGCAGCAAACGGGAATTCCGCTTGTTGGTGCCGTTTTCCAGCTACAGACGGTTGCAGACAACGCCGGCTTCGCTCCATGGGACAGTTATTTCTTTCGCATTAAAATGCTTTCGCATTTATATGGTCGAATGTATCTTTGCGTCCCGTCGGTAACGGACTGCCCAGGTACCCCTGGGTTATCGGTACAGACGAGAGCGTGACGTGTGACGTCTCAATTGCGCTGCCTTGCGTGAAAAAGTGACGAAGTCCTCGGAGACGTGGGAAGAGACGGAAGAGAGGCGCGGGAATGAGGCGTTTGGTGGGATGCTCAGAAGAAAGCGTACCGAAGGGGCGTTCACTAAAGCAAGGGATTTATTGGCGTAGAGTACAAGGCGGAGGTCGATATTCTTTGTATGCGATACACAGGCAAAGAAGTACCGCTATCTTCGATAGTTATCGTAGGAGAAGGTGAGCTCCAAGGAAAGTTAAATGGAGGTGTAATGAGTTTTCACTTTCCGTGATTACCACTTTGAACAAGTTGGAGTTCACAACTTATGCCACATGCCTTTTCTTTTTCTTTCCACGTAGTAGGCTTGCGCAGAAACAGTTAGGAAAGAACGAGACATGTTTATCCCCTCAACTCGCCATCAGAAGAAGTTGTCACATAATCTGGTGCCGATGATATGCCGCCAGTGTGCATCGTAGCGACGTATTGGGTCTGGCAAAGCACAGGGTCCGTGCTCAGTTGCAACCATTGTTGGAGCTTGAGTACCGCCGTCATTGGTGCGACTGGCCCCAATTGTCACTATCTGAATACTCGACAAGGCATTGCTTTTCACGATCCCCCATTGAGAGCTCACAATGTTCTCGTGTATAATCTATGAGCCCCATTTAAACATAATCCCCACGTGTAAATCTCAGTGCCCATTATAAAACTTCCATTTCCGTGACTACGTCATCAAGCTTGACGGAAGAGACTGGAAAGAAAAAGCCCTGCTTTATTCTGAAAATTACACCGCGACTAAACGTCTTGGTTATTGGCGTTTTGTCTGCAAGTATGTCTGAGTCACACTAGTGCCAGTAAGCTTGTGTAGAGTGAGGAACATTCCAATTAATTATCGTTGCACAGCCCCTATCATCTTGAAGTGTCAATAAACGTTTTTTTATTTTCTTAATTTAAAAATACATTCTCAATAGTGACTTTCCTAACACATTTCTTCTGTTCTCGGGGATTATAGTCATTCTAGTGCAAGCTGTTGTGGTCGTATGTTAATTATTTATTGAGATAATTACCGAGTAAATATTTTAACGTGTTTCCTATATCATTATTCCAAATATAAAGGAAATAATGTGATAATCATACACCGCGTACTCACTATAATAGTAAAGAAGTGGACTAGAGCTTCTATAAAACAAAATTCGTGGTAACGTGTTAATAAAAATATGTTTTAAACACTATTTGAAACAAGATTGTTAAAAAGTTTTTGTCTAATTCTTTCTTATAACTCTGTGAGTACGCTGACAAAATTATCACCTTCACAACATTATTATCGGAAGCGAAAGATAAGAAGCATGTTGCAATATTTACTTCTTCGTCGTATAAGTAAATAATTAGCCTATGAATAAAATAGCTTGCCTTAGAATCTCTTCCTAAGCACGAGGAGTATGTTACCAAAGTTCTATGTTTATCAGTATTGAAAATGCTGAACTTGATATATAGAATGACATTAAGGTGTTCAGGAACCACGTGAAAGCGCTTGTTGCCGAACTGTAAATATTGTGTGTTTGTTGCTTTGTGTTTGAAACCTGCAATTGTGTTTTTCCTTTTCTTTTTTGTTTATATTTATATATTTGTGCACCAAAGAGGAGACCTGCATGGTTGTTTTTGGGCACGTAAAATAAAATAAATAACTAAATAAAGTTCCTTTTGAGATTGTATATTTTATACTTTTAATCAATTAAACATTGTCTTGTGCCCATTCAAGATGTCGGCCATGGTCCCGGAGCCCTAAGGCTAGCTAGAAGGCCGTCAAAGTGATTCTGTGTGACGTCTCGAGTAAGGACACAAACAAGGGAAGGTATTTTATGGGCCTTGATGCTCTTGCCTTTCTTGTTTATGTGGTAATCTGGAGAAAAGTCAGGTCTTCGACAATCGAATAAATAGATACGGCGAGAGATTCCGGGTTCGGGTGCGCAAGAATAAACATTTTGCATCTACCCCGGGGTAGAAAGGTCTCGGGACCCCGCGCTCAGGCATTGCAGTAGCAAGAGTAGCAAGAAGCTCTCCGTCGAGGAAATGCCGGTTCACGCCCAAAAAGAAAAAGCAGGTGAAACGGTAACCGTGCTTTTCTTGAAGGCTTAGAAATTTCCACTTTTTGTGTGGCGATTCTTGAAAATGTAATGGGATTTGATGTTCTTCTTTACATTGCAGGGTGGTTAAATTCTAAGCTTCCTCCGAATTGCGGTATACCAGATTAATTGTACCAAGTTTCTATGAAGCTGTAAAAACACCATAATCACTGTGCTCATATACAGTGGACTCGCGCCCCTTGAAGCAAACTAACATTTCATTCTCTCAGACTTTACAGATCATTGAATCTAAAGCTAGAGTGCAGACGTACTTCTTTGATACCCTATAGTCATGGGAGAAGAACAAGACTGACAAAATCCCTTTTTCTCTTTGCTCCAAGTGCAGCATGTTATGCACATTGACATACACATACATACTCCAGGGTTAGTGCTTGCACTTTATGCAGTGCATGTTGAAATGCATTTTTACACACATGCATACTCCAGGGACATTCTGATATGGGGCAAAAGAAAAAAGGGACAAATTCCAACTTCCTTCGTATCCTTGCTGCAGGGGTGTTATGTCATACATATTGTGCAACGCAATAAATATTAGCCCCGCTGTTCGGAGGACTATAGGACACCCGTGGGGATTGAGAGCGCCGATCGTTTATTTGCTCCGTCGTGTGTCCCTTCTTGGGTCGAGGCGACTAAAAGGGACTCCATCTGACCGCTCGATTGCCGCGCTGGCCGAGTAAGCACACGAGCCACAGGTCTCCCCCGCGGGAGCCTCACAGCTCGCCGTCGCATGTAGAGCGCCCAGATTTAAGAGAGGAGCAACCCAAACCATGGAGAGCATTTGAAATTGAATGGCGGATTCCTCCTGCCCATATTGGTCTCACAAGTGCGCGTGCGTCGCCGTGCGGCGAGGAGGAAACCGGGCGGAGAGGCCGAGACGCTCGCATCCGATCAACGCTTCGTCACCTCCTCGCAACTCGCATTGCAAACTCCACACACAGACCACGTGACCCCAATCGGGCAGTTGGAAACGCTCTCACTTCCAGGCACTCTAGGGGCGATCGATGAATGCAGCGCCCGCGCCGTTTCCGCCACGTTTCGGGCTCTGTCCAACCGCACTCGGCAGACACTCATCAAAAGAGCCGCGTTGACCAAGCTGAAGCCACACCTCATAGATAAGAAAGCCGTATTGATGGATTTTCTACGTCACCTGTCGTAGGCCACTGCGGACAGGAGTGATGCGTTAGGCTGGGACTCGTGCTGGTTGGACGCCAGTCCCAGCCGGACACTCTTGTCCAATCAGTGCCCGCACTGGCCTCTAACAAGTTAATCATCCAGATGACGGCCATTCTGATAGGAACTTTACGCCCCCTATAGGCCGTGAAAGTCGCCAAGTAATAAAGCAGACTGTTTCTGCACGTTATGCGCATGCACTTCCTATCATTTGCTGCGAAACGCTTGATATTCCCGGTGCTGATAAGAAGGTTTGGTGAAGTTCTCGTGAGTCTATACGTCACCGTTTTTGTGCGTCAATCTCGACGTGTTAACTGGCCGATGGCGCAAGACCTCTGTTTCAAGAAATCGTTCACTGCGCGTTGAAAGAATTCACCGTGTGAGTAAACCTTTAGCGAGAAGGGGTGCTCAACTGTTCGCTGCTTTAGTGCAGATCAAACCGAATGGTCGTATGCGGCCAAAAGTGTGAACAACCGATTAGAAAAACACCCGCGTCGTCGCCTGCACACACAAAAAAAGTGGCGAAATGTGGGATTTGGGTGTTTACTGGCACGCTTTAATTTTCAAGTTAAAAGATTCGTTGCTTTGAAAATGTTTGTATTGTTTTACGAGTATGACATTGCAACAAAACGGCAAAATGATATGCCGGATTTATTTGTAATATTGCCACGGTGTGTCGAAGAAACGCAGGTTCTGCTGATTTTCTCTCGTATCGTAAATCAAACATTACATTCGATATATTAGAGACTATAAATACCTGAATTACATCGGCGTAAGTCCGCTGTTCCCTGAGATACGTTAGAACATTGGATACTGAGAAAGTAGCCGTGCGAGCAGAGTGGTTCATTCAGGTTGATTAAAGAGCGCTGCGGTGTTCTACATTAAAATACACTGAGACCACAGCAAGGAAAATAGACACATTAAAGTGCAAAAAAACTCTTTATTTTTTGCACGTATCCAAATATTGGATCACGAATGCTGGTAAAAGGGCATGTAGAAATAAGAAAAAAAACGAATAGAGGTTAAAAAAATAATCTCGCGGGTACCCGCGACAGCGAAGCGTCGGATCCTACGGCCCCGTGACACATTTGCTCGCCCGTGAAAGCTAATTGTGTTTTAAAATATCAAGCACTGTCGGCATCACCATGGAATTACCTTCTGCTGTAACTTCTGGGGATCAATAGTGACGTGACATTCGTCAATAGAAGTGTTGGTCTGGTATGGCATAACTAGCGTATCTAACGAGACATGTTCTAGCTCAATCCGTGTTGACGTTTGTACCACCGTCACATCGGGATATAAAAGACACACATGAACAATAAGTGTACTTACCGCATGATGCGAGGGTAATTCATACAGTGTTTATTTAAGCTGTGCGTACGTCAAAGAAAGCATAAAATATAATCGACAGTGTGTCATTGCGTCGAGAGCGTCCGACACCACCGCACACTTCGAAAATGACAAGGGGACGAAGAAGAGATACGAGACTTTATCGTTCTGTCCGTTATTGTTTTAGTGTTCCTCTGTCTCGGGTGTAGTATGAATGAGATAAGGCCCACCTTCTAACCGGAATATCTAGGCCAAGGCTCAAGCTATTCATGCAGAAAGGGTTCACCTTAATAAAGAATCGCACGAACATCTTCCATTTGATAAGTCAGTCGGTCGTTTGCGGCGACGTAGTACGAGCGCATTGCTAGGCCTTGCCTGTTGGTGTGGCTACGGCCGCTCAAGTCGGTGGGACTGCTTTCGGTGCCTCCAGAATCGTCAATCGAGCGGCTTTCCCGAAAACTTTAGTTTCGAGTACGTACTTACATTCTTTCAATGCCTGACGTCGGGAAGCGCACGAAGAACACGTAGAAGTATGCTCGTTAGTTTTCACGGCGAAATATGCGAATGGTGTTGGTGGCCAGGACTCTATCGTAGGATTCAATCGTATTTACACAAAACTTCCGATCGTATCGCTTGGCGTCTTAGGACTAGTTCGCAGCTTTCGTCATACGCCCGGTTTGCGGCATAGCAAACACAAAGTATATTTAGCGAACTGTTTCTGCTGCTGCGCGTTAAGTCACACAACCAAGGCAAAGCAAAGCGGAGAAAATACGTGGCCCCGTCAAGTGATCCTAATCGTTACTCACCATCGAGTGACCGCAGAGCTTCAATCGGTCCCGATAGGGTTCAACATAACAAATAGACTACAAAAAAACAAAACCTTGGTAATTACAAAGCTTAGAGGAAACGAATGGACCCTATAAAAATCCGCTTATGAGACCTGCCGTAAAGAGGAATCAGCAGATTTCTTTTTTAGGTGGATTGTGAGGAGCTCAATGGTCTCCGTCAGTTACAATCACTAGGAACATTGGCATGTTTTAACTATGGGAGAACGTTTTTATATATTGTTAGTGGATAATTTTCCATGTCGCGTCGAGTAAAAGGGACAGCGGCCGATTTCAATGTTGATTTATTGAAACCGCATTCAGGAAGGTACTAACTAATTACATTCAGAAAATGTTTAAAATATGGCACGTCAATGAAGTCGAGTAATGCTAGGGGTCAAGATACAAGTGTCGTCAGCATATAATGTTGCTTTAACAGATGTCGGGAGTTGATTTATGAGGCCATTATGGACATGCTGAAATGTGCGGGACTTAAAACGCCACCTCGAGGGACACGCTGCCACGTTTTGTTTGTTTCCGTGTCTTCTGCATATCTTGTTTTATATATTTTACAGACGTCAAAGTAATTAACTAGCCTGGTGACAAAAAAAACAAAAAACACATCAAAACCCAGGTTTCTTGAGACGTTGAGATTGCCGCATGAGACACGGAATCGCAAGCGCTCTTAGTGCCTACAAATACGGCGGCGCTTATATCTTTTTGATATCTTTCATGTTCAATAAAGCACACCGGATCGAATAACCCGTCTATTGAACTGCGGCCTTTGCGCAATCCTGACATGCAATCGGGATAACACTCGACTTTCGAGGTATCTCTCCATAGGGACGAGGTTCATCCGCTTCATCATTTTAACGATGCAGCTGGCAAGGGCAATCTTTCTGTACGACGATCAGCTCAAGTTTTACATTCACGGCTTTAGCAAAGGAATAATTATACTGGTTTTCCTCGAGGAAGGGTCTTGCTCAGCTTTGCTGGTGTAGTTGTAAAGCATGAGCAGTGTTTTCTTACTCTCAGGACCAAGGTGTTTTAGAGCCATATGCAAGTTCTCCAGTCCTGGAAGAGAATAAGGATTGGATGAGGCCAATGCGGTGCCAAGTTTCTGTCGAGTAAATAACAAATTCATGTTGTTGTCCGCAGAGATAGAAATTTTGTTTTGTTGAATCGATAATATGGTTTGTATAACAGTAGTGTTCGCTGGCAGTGGCACATACATATTCTGCCGCAGATTTTTCGTCGCACTGCATCAATAGCGCAAGTGCTCGGAGCGTTTGAGCGCTGCTGAGGAAGAGATTTAGGCCCCCTCAAGATTCCTGATCGTAGGATTCTGTAGTATATGATTTGGTCTGAGATTAGTGTGTCCACAACACAACGTTTTCTCCTAAGCTTACTTTTATTTATTGATCTGAATGAGAAAGTTACGTCGCTGCGGCCGATATTGAGAGCAGTAGGTCTTGCCGTGACGTGCCTTTTGGAGCATGCTGTATAGTTTTTTGTGCTGCATTTTCTCGATTGTTTTCTGGGGTATCTGAAGACGAAACGGGCTTGGCCAAGGTGTTGTTCGATCTTGGGGTTTCTGATGGACGACTTCTTCGAGCAAGGTGCCAAGAAATTACGGTAGAAGGAGAATTTCTCTCCTTGCGCGTTCTGTAGCAGCGGATCGGTCAGCTTGAAGGTGCCAGAGACGTGGAAATAAACCTGTACTCCTAAATACAAGAAAACATTTCGAATGCTGCAGCAAGAGGCAATTCTGGGTTTGGAACGAACATATGCATCGTCTTCTTTTTCATGGCGATCTCGTGTAAGTAGCTATGTCAGACTGGCAGTTCCTCGGACTGACCCACACCACTATACGACTCCTGTAAATCATGAAAATAAATAGTTTGGAATCGGAAACCAAGGCCACGACAAATACAAAGTGATTTCACGTGACGTCAATCTCCCCGCTTAATCTAGCGGAGAAATGACGTCCCGTCACCAGGTCATGTGACCTCAAGTCACGTATGTCAATTTACCCGATGTATCTAGCCGGTCAGTGATAACACGTGGCGTCCCCGCTACATTTTGCGGGGAAATGAACTTGCGTGACCACATCACGTGACTTCAAGTAAAGTGACGTTGACTTACTCGATAAATGTAGCGGGTAAGTGATGCCACGTGACGTCAGTCTTCCCGCAGGATTTTGTGGGGAAATGACGTCACGTGGCTACATTATGTGACGCCGTTAAATGACGTCCATTTTCCTGCTACATTTAGCAGGAAACTGGCATCTGTCCACGTCATGTGACCTGGTCACGTGACATCAATCTGTCCCTACATTTAGGGAAATGACGTCATGTGACCACATCATTTGACTGAAAGTTACATGACGTCAATTTCCCTGCGAAATGTAGCGGAGAAATTGACATGACCACGTCATGTGACGTCATGTTACGTGACGTCAATTTTTCGGAGGATGTTCTACGAGGTGGTAGTTTTCCTTCGACGCATTCTGTGTTCCCTGCTCCTCGTCAGCGTGATCTAGCTTCTTTAATTTGTTTTATTGTTGAGGATGGATGTCACTTTCATACACTTGTGAGGCCTTTCTGACGTAAAAGAAAGACTATGATTTGGAGCTTCCGACTTTGTAGGGATTCCCTCGCTGCTACCGGTCTCGGAGAACAACGTAACTCACTGGTTGAAGAACACGTAGTCATTTATTAACCGTTATCGCCCGCGCCGCGATGCCGAGACCCTCCCGCACACGCTGCGACGGCCTCTTATCACCGGCGGAGCGCCACTCGCGTGGCCAATTGCACTTAGCCGCCTCGCGGTGGAATTGACTATGGACGGTTTGGCATGCGGGCCACCTGGTCGAGCGCGTTGAGTCCCTAGCTCGCCGATAACTTTAACGCTATCTTGCCATAAGGGAAGTTTAAAAATGCGCCTCGCAGTTGCACCTGGCACAGTGAGCTTTCAGATTGCAGTAATGTTTGGAGGTGGGGTAGTCGGTGGTGCATAGTAAACATATAATTAAAACAGGACGAACGAACACAAGGGCAGGTAAAAAAGGGACACAGACACAGCGCTAACGACCTACTCACTTTTTCGTCTTCTTAATACAGATCAACGTAAGAAGACAAAGAAAGGAATAAAAAATAAAAGAAGAAGAATCCCACATGTAGGACATCTTCCCTGTCATGTGCCATTCGATTCCCTGTCTTCTTGTGTTGATGCGTTTTAAGAAAACGAAAAAGGGAGTAAGTCGTGAGTCAGCGCTGTGTCTGTGTCCCTTCTACTTGTCCTTGTGTTCGTCTGCGCTGTTTTAATTATATCTTTACTAGCTTCCAGATTGTCTGGTATCTGTACCTCCTTGTAAGAGATTCTTGCGCCCGTGCAGTATCATTCAGGCGTCTACCCGTCTGTCTCATGCATGCTTTGCCACTTGGTAAAGGTATTTTTGAACGGCTTCTTTGAAACGAGCAATAAACTCTCTTGTGTCGAACGCTTGCCCAATGGCGCTTGCCGCGTTGACACTCCGAGCCAAGCATCGTGTCGTGTTGAACACAAGTGCTAGCTTGGGTGCTCATCTCTAACAATGATGTTCTCGTCTCTATATTCCTTTCCTACTATACACTTCTTTTGGGATAATAGTATAGCGAAGTAAATAAAAAAAGTACTATTACCACCGAAACAGAGATCCCTCTCGGGTGTGCCTCCCTTTGAATTGACTGGCAAAAGTTATCATGTGGTTACCCGTGGTGACTGCCTATGGTGTTATCGCCATAGGTTGAGGTGTAAGTCTGGCTACATATATGAATGCACGGAGATTTACCGACCAAAAATTGTATTTTATGCATTATCATTTTGTTAACTAGTTGCTTAAAACCAATGCTTTGCCGTAATTTATTTCACTGCACAACATTTTCTGCCTCGTACCCGTCTCTATTGATTGTGCTCGGCGTTTTTCTGCCCTTTCCTCAGTCTCAAACTGAATTTCAAAATGATCGTATTTATTGATTATATAAAAATAGAAGTTCTACGTGTTTCAAGCTTCAAGGTATTGCGTGTAATTTTCTTTTAGTGCGGACGAAAATAGCGCGTTTCATCCACCTGCTCCTGTCCCGATATGGGGTTCAATCGTGGTTTATTCCGTTCTAATGAACAATGTGAGGGTGCGAGAAAAAAAAGCAGTGTTATCCACTGATGCCTCCCCACACCTATACCCACCTGTCGATGAAGTCTTGTTTGACAGGTGGCGTCATCTTATGGATAATTTTTGCAACACTGAAGCGGCCCCCACCGCAATCATTGGCCCCGATGTTGTGATCGAATCTCCGAGTGCCCTGCCAAACTCTGATGCAGCGCTGGTGTCCAATCGTTCGGTGGTTAGGCCGTCCCAAAATAGCTCATTTTGCCCACCAGTCGCGCTGACTAGCAGCCGACCGAAGCGCCACCTTCTCTGGGGAAACGCGTCTCACCTGCCCAAAAACAATGGCTATACTGCCTGGGAGAATCAAAATGGCGGTTTTAACGACGGTTCAGATACTGCAATGCGGGTACGAGCAGAATCAAATATTGTTATCACTTTTGTGTATTTTGGGAAATGGGTGGCCTCCACAGCACTCAACGACGGAACCTCGCAGATAGAATCTATAGCACCCTTCACGAGTGTCCAATCGCTGCCGATGCAAAACAAAATGCAGCAAAAACACTCGCTCCCAAAATATACCTCTGATATATAAAGCAGAAAGGAAATACCAAAAAAAAATTAAAAGAGGCAAGCTGAAAGCTGAACAAAGACGTTTCGTGCCACATTCCCTCGGGGCTTGGCTTTCGTCCTGAATTTTGATGGGATATATAATCGGGCTCGAATATAAAACGCTCGTTCTTATTCGCCTTGGAAACACGAAACGCGACTGAAGTGTAGGGAAATGACGAACCTTTCGGCCGAGAGCCATGAATTGGAGCCCGGTTTTATATTTTCCTCAAGAATTCATGGAATTTTCTCAGCGTAATCTTTACTTCTTCCTGCCATGCAGTCTGCGGCTGTACTGTGTACAGTCAAAGACTGCATGGCACTCCGTGGCTTTACTTGCTGTTACCCTTAATCTCTAGTTACCTTCGTGTATTTGTTTTAGTATCGTTGATATTATGTGTTTTTATTGGGTTAATCTAGTTTATGTGGCGTTGTTTTTTGCTTTTTATACACAAGTGCATTTAAATACAAAATGTTAGTTTCTTACTCTTAAATCGCGGCTTGACGGTCGGAATTTCCGAGACACTTTTTTTTCTTACCAACTATAAACGTATACTTACAAGGTCTGGGATAACCCGGTTGATTACATCGAAATATACGAGGGTACATGTAAGAAAGTTTACGAGTGTTAATTTTTTATGTATACGTCTTTTGTTTGTTCTTTAATACAGTTATTTTTACATAGTGCCCTTAGGAAGTCTAGCGATATCGGGACATTCTTCCGCATATTTTTCTCTCTGTGTTACATTACAGTTTCTGGAGGGAGACACGAGCGTTGATGCATTTAAAGTAGTTGTCGCCTTATGAGGAATTGTTAACGTCAAGCGCCTTAGATAATGAGGGCGGTCCTAAATTTGTAACAAAAATATATTTTAAATTGGGTTACGCGGAGTTTTCTTGTTTTTACAGCTAAATTCCTCAAAAAGGTTCACATTTGTTTTATGAAACCCAGCTAAGGTACTTATTTCAATTAATAGATAGTTTATCTGACATGTGAAATCAATAAAAATGTATGTCTTTATAATTTTATGTTTGACAAATTATATTGTCTAGACTCTAGACCTTGGCTCTGTGCCCAATTCCCAACAAAACTGTATGTACTATTGTTAATGCAAATGAATTCCTTTCGTGTCTTCTGTGAACGGACTGAGTCTAAGTGTTCATACTTGCTTTCTTACTTTTTTGTACATTTCGGTATTCTAGGCAACAGAATCCTCAATCCGTATTTCATCCTGGAGTCCTTGTTTTCAGCTCTAAGTTTGTGTTCTTGAGCGCGGCGATTCCCATTTTCTGGCTTCTCGATAGTTCGTGGCACAACTATCTGACACGTGCTGTTTCTTTTTCTTTCTTTTTTAACATTTGAGCCGCAGTACCGATGTCATCGCGAGACTGGTTTGTTTGATTTGGCTGAGGCCGTGTCTCATATCAATGTCGTTTTTTTAATAGCTCGTATAATCTTTAGTGTGTCTGCAAGCTTTGAAGATTTATTAAAGAGCCACTGACAACTTGCGCATCGATGTCTTTAATTCTGCAAACAACTGAAACTTTTTGCTCCGGACCCCTAATAGTTTTAAGCTTGGGAACTGCATATTTGAAGAAAAAGTATTTTCAAAAAGTTTGATTCGAAATTCCCACCCGAATATATGACGTAAATGGAGAAATTGTGCTCTCTTTGCCTTTTTGGATGACTTCAGAGAGAAAGTGTTGTTTAACTTACTCTCGTTCCCTCTCATTGATCACGGCAATCACCAGCGCTTGCGTCTGCCAAATAACCGGCCAATCAGCGCCTACTTCGCTCTGGGCTTGCCACGTGCACGTTGCAAGCCGACAGATGCCGTCGTCTGAACGCGAAGAAAGGTCATGACCTTTCTCTGCGTGCAGACGAGGCGTCACTCTTTAGTTCTATTTTTTTTCTACAAGTGTTCTACTTAGTAGGACTCAAACAAATTTTAAATATGTAACGCGGAGGATGACGCGTTGCAGAATTTGATCAGATACGCAAAGGATAACCCAGACTTCGTTCCCTGACTAATGCCGGCCTCTCTAAGTGTGCGTAAAACCTGCCGGCATCGAGAAAAACAACAACTCGTTCGAGCCTACGCCGACAGTGTCTGTTGTCCTGATCCCTCTCAACAAAGGCGGGGGAGGGGGCATTACGTTACTTTTATGATGCTTAGTCATAAAAAAGGCGGTGCGGAAGTGCCCACGGAAACGGCCTGGTTTATGATAGCTCCGAACATTTTCCCTAAGCCGGTAGGTTTTACGCAGTTAGGGAGCCACTGGACTCACCCTAGCAAAGCGGACAGACTTGGAGTGAGCCGAATCAGCGAGGCTGGGAAGATAGCAGGGAACAATACCGTGACGCGGAGCACCGTACGTTTTACCTGTTCCTGAGTAAGAGCTCAGGCTTCGCACGATGCCGAAGACGAGGTCTGGCCGGGTCGAGGGCCATTGGTCGATATAGACTTGGACTCGATCGGCTGCTAAAGTTCACTCACCTGAATTGTAACTGCGCATTGTTTAAGGTTGGAGTAATCGGTCAACGTAGCCACCCACTGGCGTTTCGACTCAGCGGGAATCGTCGACTTTTCCCTGATTGATGCCTTACGCTCTAGGTTATTAATGTATCTGAAGCATTCTCTTAAACTGTCAAGACGTCGTTGTGCGGCACCCATTGTCCATGAATACAGGCGCTGAACTGGGGAAGATGGACTCTCCAAAAGAGTCCCGTTCTGTCTCCTAAATGAAGTCTAGACTCATTAGAATCCGGACCTTTTGTATACATAAATTCTTTCGCATGGGCACAGCGGTAGGGAAATTTTCTAGCAGCTGCGGCATATTTCATTTTATTTCATTTATTTAGCTCAAAGACATCCTTACGGATGCAATACATGAGCGATGATTTTACAATGGAGGAAAAAGCACACTATACAAAATAACTCTATAAAAAAAGGAAAAAAAAGAACGACAAAGTAACAAAGTTCACATTATCTGGTTCAAACATGGTATTACATTATCATTCACATTCAAGCATAATCAAGATTGCAAATATTTAAGATCTAAAGTCAAAAAGCCTATGGTAAATCTAAGAGGGAAAAGCCATGAAAAGCAACAGAAACAAATATCGCGTCAGAAATTCACGTTGGCTGATCCACATATAGCACAACATTATTGGCCACGCTCAATGATTCCGAGTTTTGAAGTACATTTAAAAGCATTTGTTCACACTTATTTTTAAACAACACCTCATCTTGTTGGGCTGTAACAGATTCTGGCAGGGTGTTCCAGTCGGAAATGCACAATGCATTGCCAAAATACCATAGTCAGTATTATAAATGCCTAAACGGATTGGGAGTTTCCAATATCAATATACTATATTGGAAATAAAGCAGCTACGAATAACACTTCGAAACAAAAGGCTCTTCAGTAATATTATTGGACTAATTAGGTGCCATGGGTGGAGTTTTTTACGAGTCAGCGCGGATAAAGAAAAGCTTCAGAGATTACGCAAACGTCAAAGTGGTGAAGTTTTCTACGTCTGTCGCGTTATTCAAATGTTCTTTCTAGCTTCGGAAACAGCAACACAAAACGAACTGGACCCTGAGATGCGGTAATGTCTTTCGCTGTATTCACTCTTCTCCTAACTTTTACGAGCCAAATAACTGTAACTGACATTACGCAGCTCCCTGGAGATTTATCCCCACGACGTGATTGTATGCATGGAGCGCGCTTTATATTCAGAAGTTTCACTTTGCAACTTCTTGCAGCGGTCGACAGACGATAGAACGACAAGCAGGCGCCCTAAATCACCCATCGCCCCTCCGCGCACTCGGCCACTCATCTGTCTGGTCGTTTGCACATAAAATCCACCCAAATAACCTCGCTACTAGAACCCACCGGAAAAAGTTACATGGGCACGTAGCATAACCATAATTCCTAGCGTTAGGAGAGAGCGTAGGAGGAGGTTGGGGAGAGGCGCCTACAGACAAGGTTGCTTTGCGGAAATAATATTTCATATCACCATAACTCGGCCAAGTGGAAACGCTACAACCACCTCGAGCCAATAGGAGCGACAGAGAGAAGCACGCGACAGCTCTCCGTAAAGCCGGGGTCACACTGCTTATACATCATACAAAGGACAGTCCGCAGACATCAGTCACCACGATGCCTGCGAGGTTCGAATGCCGCGTGGTTCGAATGCAACGTGCCAAGTTTATCTTTGAAATTCGTTGTCATGCGGCATTCGAAGTACGAATTCGTGGTGACTTGTGTTCGAATCTTTTTGCAGACTGTCTTTTGTGTGATGTATACGCAGTGTGACCCTGACTGAAAAAAGCCCTTAGAGTAGGCGTTGTCATGGGCCTCGTTTCGATATGCTGGTTGGCCCACGAGGGCCTTAGCTTTTGCCATTTGCCAAGTTAGGGAGACACGGAGCATGGCTTAATGACGTCATCGCCAACCCCCTCTCTCCCCGCTCTTAATGCTCTCAGCACAGACGCCAAGCGCCCATGTCGAAAATGAGAAGGAGAAAAAGCCAGGAGACGACCGCGTCACTAACACATCCAAGCCCTGAGGCTTTATGCTTCAATGTCAGCAGCAGAATGCATTTCCATTCTTAAAAAAAAAAAAATTTTTGTTTTGTTTAATGTTTTTATTGTTGCAGACACGCAAATTGCGACGCCTCTAAATTTCTGAAAAATGTCTTTGCCAGCTGCGTCCTCTGAAAGAGAGGCGAGGAAGAGCACGGTTTGGTGGGCAGGGCGCGGATCCTTTCCCGGGTCTTTCGAAGCAGTATGCTGTTCCTCTGTGGGATCCGACTTCTCGCCGTCAAGCAAGTCATTGACTGGATGGCAGGGAAGAGTTTCAGTTGCCTGGCCCCCAGCGCGAGCCACCTATTTTCAATAACGCTTGGGCGTGTCGTGAGCCTCCAGCGTTCAGGCGGATCATACTACGGAGAAAAGCGGTAAGCGGTTTCATGGAGGCCGGGCGTTGGTCCCACTTTGTCTGTGACTATAAACCCTTTCTTTTTAAACGCCATCGCGCGGTGCTCCAGTATTTGACGTCCCAGCAAACCTCCGGTTCATAAAAATATTGAAAAAATCCCACCTAATCACAACTGTGTGAAACGTCACTGAAATATTGAACCACCAATGCTCCAGGCGAATTTCAAAAGCACCAAGAAGCGCGAGATCTGTTCAAAGTTTTTGAATATTCTTGTAATCCAACCTGTCTCCTCCGAGACGTTAAACCGTGCAGTCGAAGGCACTCTCGAAATCTTGAGCTTCGTTGTCCGCGTAGCATTTATGCTTTCCATCACTGGTCACATCTGCGAGCTCGACAAGCCTGCTAAGGCGGAGCGACCAGAAGTCGCTTTGGACGCAAACACCGTTTTATGTTTGTAAACAGTAAAATGGTCTGTATACTATAGCCACGTTTTAGGTGTGCGCTCAAGATACTGTGGTTAGCGTGGATTGTAATAGCGCAGGAATGTGGCAGTGGCATGGACGATTCGGGATTAGGAGCGGAAGTCACTGTTCTTAGATTCTCATCGTCAAACTTCCGGGAAGCGCGGATGTACTAGCATAAATCGGTTCTCTGCGACGTGGGACAGGCGGATCATTGAGCAAAAGAGAAATTTGTGAAATGTATCTCCATCTTTAGAACTAGCCAAACATATTGCCGAATGTAATGCGTGTTCGCCATCACGGGAAGAAACTTAATCCTGTGTACAGGACGTGATTCGTTGAAACCAATCTTTAAAAATATCCTCAAGTATGAGAAACGATGAAAACTGTGAAAGCCTGCCGTCCATAACTTTGAATGAACGTGTAAAAGTGTCTTTTGTTGGGAGTTTTTGTTTTGTTTTGTGGTTTCGAAGGATGAGTGGTCCGCAGGGGTTGGTTAGGGAGATTGGTGTCTTAAAACTTACGTTTGGGCAAGTTGGCTCATACTAATCAAAGTTCAAAAAGCGTGAGAAAAAATGATAACGCAAAAGAAACGAAGATAACGGAACAGCCGCTAGCTCTCAACTGATTTTTATTTGAATTCATTATCACATATGATACAAACACTCCTCTGCCCGCCCAGCATCAACTACCAATCACCACTTCTACGAAGAGTTGAGAGTTAGCGCCTGTCCTCTTGTCTTCGTTTCTTCCGTGTCCTTGTTTTGTTCGCGCCTTTTGAACCTTTTAATTAGATTGCTTTATCTCGCGCGGTTCACATAGGCTCGACCGGGATTATCATGTCGGGTCGCTTGGCGGCGGGTGTCTGCTTTCGATGCTGTGTCTAGGTTGGAGGTCAGTCTGTCTGGCTGAGTTCTGTCAAATCTTTGCGGCGGTATGTCGTTTGTCTTCACTTTTTCCTGTCCATGTGGAGGGCTATATATTTCTGTACCCTTGCGAATGAATCAGGCTGCGTACGAGATTTTCAAGTCAAGTCAAATTGTTTATTGATTCCTGAATCAGAGAAAGGAAGCAGAGAAAAAAAGCAACTCACACGCTGCTTGACTACCCTCTGCCGCCCGTAGCAGCCCACGGAAAACCAAACATAAACGTAGAGACACTTGCATTCGACATATTCATCACAGCACGGGAAAGACATCATTTCTATTGCTAAAATGAAGAATGTAAAAAAGGAGAGAAAAAGAAACTAAAAAGTAAGTGAAAAATAACAGCACGCGCAAAACGCATACAATCGTGTTATACTAAGCTTTTTTATTTTTTATTTATTTTTAGATTTTACATGGGAGTAATCATTAGACAAGAAGTGAACATATTCGTTTGGCGGACATACTGAAGATATCTATATCGAGTTCATAAAAACGATTGAGATGATGGGGGAGGCTATATTTTAACATCTGATTCTCATAGTTGGTTCTTGAATGTGGCACTATCTACATCTCAGCATTACGAGTCGGATAAATTCGCTTGTCTAAGTTCAAGTTGGGAAATTGATAGATACATATTTTCGTACTGTCTAAAAGACCTTTTGTAGGAAAGTGCAAGTTTATAACTATAGTGATTTGGAATTTGTACTATATTAAATTTATGAAATAATGGTTTGGTATGACTATCGTATGCTGCAGGACATAAAACGGGAATTGCTTTTTTTAACATTATGTATAAGTTTAAGATTTGTGGCAGTCGGTGTTGCCCCATAATAAAAATCAAGTTGTAGTATGAGTAAAAAAGGGACTTTTATATACGTACCATAACAGAGATGGGAATCATATTTCGGTGTTTATATATGACCCCCACAACTTTCGATAGCTTACTACTGATGTGTTGGGCAGTTTATTCCCAACACATGTATTCAACTATTATTCCTAGTACTTTTACATTTTGTACTATATCATTGTTTGCTAAATCTATAAGGATAGTCATGTAGGTACATTTTGTATTACGTGATCTGAATAGAACGGCTTTAGTTTTCTTTACATTTATTTTTAAGGAATTTGATATCATCCAAGCATTAAGCTTATCAAGATATTGATTTGCTCTGTGTAAAGTTTGTGACTTCTTACCCATTATTTTATTTTTCCCGTGCCTGAGGGTTTAGATTATGATGTTTACTTACCAGCTGGCGTGCACACTTTCGCTCGTTGCAAAGCTTTATCTGTCATATGTTTTATGCAAGCATTTACATTTCAGGCGCGTTGGCCCTAATTTAGTTGCATACCCCATTAACTTCACAATATCGTATATTTATTAACAGGTGATAGATGTATGGCCACAACTTTCTTAGCATTCATTAAAATTATAAGTGCGTTTTATCACACAAACATTATGTTCATTATCACGATGCTTTCAGGCGAGTCTTTCAAATCAAACAGAATGATGCTGCGATTTAGTGGTTTTAATTTTGTCTAATCTATATTAATATAGTGCACACACTATTCAAACTTTTTGTTCCTGCCTTTTTCAAAATATGATATTTTTTTTTTTGTTTTTGCACCATTGTCGGAATGTTGGCTTTGCATTAATCAACCAAATTGCAAAAAGAAAAAAAGAAAAAGAAAAACGGAGCACTTGGCCGTGCAACACGAGCTTGGTTGCAAGTTTAGAGTACTGGATGCTTTTTGCGGGCTAGCTCGTGGCCGAGATTGGACAGGCGTGCTGCGTTCAGGAACGCCTCGTGTTCAACGACGGGAAACACAAGGCCCAGCTGAAGGGTGAAGTAGCACTCATATGTCCAGAGTATGCCCCACCCCTTGTATGAGATATAGGAAATCTAGTTCGCTGCTATCAAGGAGGTGGACCGAGAGTGTGCGAGCGTGGCTGGCGAGGGTTTCAGCCCGTGTTGCGCTGCGCGTTGTGTAGAGATCGATGAAACTCCATGAATAGGCTTTCGTGTTTTCGGAGCTTGCATTTGGTAAAACTCAGTGGGTGTTCTGTAGGGTTCTTTGATCTTTTGCATACGTTTGTCCAAGTTTACTTCGGTTACATTTGTTTTTTTCTATTCCGCGTTTATTAGGACTTGATTTTGATAAACGTTTTAATTTTCCTGAATTTGGAATAACTATAACTAAATGCGTGCAAAAACTTCAAGAACAGGCCCGTTAACTGAGAGCAAACTTTACATGAACATAAACCATGCAGATACCTTAACGCTACCTGAAGTAGATGAATGGTATTGTAATAAATGTACGCGCACTTGACAAGGTTTTTGTTCCTAAGCCCCTTCCTACCTCTGCAAAACATACATGACTCCCGTTCAGCCTCAGGATGCAGTGCGAGGGCAATGGCCACTGCATAGCATGCAGTCTTAATTTACAGCTTCCACTGTTGTAAAAACAGCGCCTCCTTTTCTGTGTCATATTCCAGAAACCTGAAGAGAAGCTTGCACAATCCACACGCTTAAACGAGTTTCTGTCGTGACCTCGAAGTACAGCCGCACTGACCCTTTGTTCCCAACGCATGTGACAATAAGCCCAGTTTAGAAATCGCCCAAGGGTACAACGAAAACTCGAATGACCCCTGCTTCGCACCACCGGCCTGGCGATCTAGAGACTAGAGAAATAAAAATCGTCCAGTCAGTTATCCTTTTTTTTGTGCTGAAGTTCTTAATAATATTGTTAATTTCACAAATAAATCTAGACCAAATTTGTTTAATGCGTTTTTATACTTTTTATATTTTTATACCGGACTTCTGGGGCACAACTTTCTGCATTTCAGGAAATCGAGAAAATTTAACACAAATATTGCCTTTTAAATTGCTTTATTTTTTAGCGTCAGTGACTAAGTAAACATATACTTAAAAAAAGAAAGACGCGTAAAAGATTAATTGCGCTGCGGTGATCTCCAGATCTTGCTGTTTCATTCGTGGGCAATTATGGGTGATGAGAGATGATTGTATGCTGTCTTTTTGAGTTGTATCTTTATATGGAGTCCCCCAAATCTCCCCTGGCCACAAAGTCCAAGAGCGATCGCAGGATCCTCGTCCGGCATTGGACGTCACCAGTGGGTTTGTTCAGTTTATGAGTCTTTTGGGTCTTTCTTCCACGGAGAATGTTTTGATGGCTTCTTTGCAATCTGCACGTCTAAAGGAGAAATGGCTGTTTCTAGGCATAAGTTAAATAAATATGTAAGAGGAGCAGAAATAAGCTGTATAATATGTTTCAGGGGGCAAATCTTAACGCTGTTGACGTCACAGGAGGTGCTGTTCGATAATTCCGAGAATACAGATATAATTTTTTTGCATCAACTGGGTCAAGAAACACTGTGAACGGACAACTTGTAATAAAAATATCGGTTTGATCAAAAAGTGCGTTAGGAATTTTAATGAGTATATTCTTGTCCATTCTGAGTAAGCTTATCAATATGTTTGCTTTCAGTTTATTTTGTATGAAGTGACCAAAGTTTCTTCCATAGGGTATCAAGATTATTCAACGCGGACTCAAAATAGGTCTTAAAATAACTCCTATTTGCATTTTCTATATCAGTATTTAACCGATTTCTGTATTTCTTAAACTGTTCTAAAATGGCGATATTTTAGTGGTTATAAAGAAAATATACAATTACTCTTTCCTTTGATACAAGTGTTCAGCTCACGCGATATCCACAGTTGTCTTACCTGTTTTGGAGGGTATTTCTTTTTGAAGGGAAAGTGCTTGTTGTATATAGAACAAAATGTTTTCAAAAATAATTTGTATGCCTTGTCTGCGTTTGTCTCATTGTTGACGTCATCCCATTTTGTATCGGTCATTTCTGCATGAAACATTTCTAGAACAGTAGCTGTTACACACTAAATGAGGAGCGAACTAGGATTTTTATGTTTTCATAGCGCTGTCTGACAGAAAAATATATCCCCATGTGGTCACTTAAATGGCAACACGTTAATCCTGACTGCATGATTGAGGGGTCAACGTTAGTAGTGAATATGTCTAACAGTGTTTTTGAGGATGAAGTTACGCGGTTGAGTACCGTAGTAACAATAGTAAAACCGAAACATCGCAGTAACGCATCGAAATGTCACACTGTTTTATGTGGTAGACAGCATGTCTATGTTGAAATCCCAGTTATTATTACATCATATTTATGGCCGGATATAAAGGTGAAGATAGGATTCAAGTTATTCAAGGAATGAACAGATGTCACCACTTGGTGGTCTTTATAACACTGATAATACCGTATTGTTATTTAATACTCAAACGATTTCAAAGCCAGCTGATATGTAACAAAGCTCTTGCAAGGGCAAGCAATCAAGTTTCTTATTAACGAGGTTACACACACCTCCACCGCGACACTCATCATGGTTAACAGCAAATGTCGAAAAACATGGTAACTGAAAACTATCACTATCATTTATCCATGATTCAGATATCATAACGATATCAAAAAATAAGCCAAAAATGTCAAGTATAATCTGAAACTCATCGACGTTAGTTGTTTAAAGATCGCACTTTTAGTTGAAAACATTCCAGTAAAGATGAACCGAGTCATTGGTCGGATGATGCATATTTCATGAGGAAGCGGATAGCGGTCATAAGTGGCCGTAACAAACAGTATGTGCACGCTATCACATGCAAGAGACGAGTTTCAGCCTGTGACAAAGTTTGCTAGGTGATGTGCATCACTGATAGCGTGTGCTGGGTCACCTTCCGTTTTGCGCATGAGGACCTCACCATTCACAAGCCAGACAAAGCGATAGTCGTCATTCTGAGCCCATTCTTTAGCGGTTCAGAGGAGGGATCTTGTCCAGCGAGCTTTGGTTTTCACATATGTATGTGTTCCTCCTGCACTCCTTTCGCAAGGTCCCCTTTTTCAATCACTCGTCCCCCATTGTTTGCCTTCCAAATCGCAGAATAATAGCTGGTACTTCATCTAGCTTTGAGGAGAGCTTTGGCAAGCTTTAGACATCCCGATCACTGATCTCGGTTACGTGAATTAAGTCAGCCACTTCGTTGACTTTCGGGAGAAGGTTCTCACGCTCACTGAAAGGTATGCCGTGAAATCTCTAAGGTTCTTTTTTTTCTGCTGCGCAGCTCAAGGTCGTTTATGTCAGCATTAAGCTTGCGCAACTCACCATCAAGCATCGCGCTCTCTTCCCGTTTCAGCCTTTTTCAGAAATTGTGAAAATTCTTTATCTTGATTGTTAAGAAACCGTAAAATTTCATAAAAATGGTTCGAACAGAGTTTGCACTGAGTGTTTGATGTTTATATATGAGGGCGCCTCCACCCTTCTATCCTGTTGACATGGAGGGTTGGGCGAGTTGGTGATTCGTGTTGTATAAAAATAGCGCACAAAAGACAAGGGACACGAGCGAGAAACAAAAGACAAAGGGCTGACTTACAAACGCGAATTATAATTAATTAATTCTTCTTTCTGTACATCTACTCAAGCTGGAACTGGTACGTGCACCAGATCAGCAAATAGATATATTCATACGAATACAGATACATACATATAAACAGACACATACAAAGAGAATACTTGCTAAAAATATCCCGCTAAATTTTCCATCTCCTTTCCTGATAAAGCTAGGGAAGCGGGACTGACGCAGTGCTGTTCGTGGAGCGCTATTTTTTCTGATTCAATAATTAATCTCGTGAGCTGTTGACTGCTCCTAGCTATTAGTTTATTAATACGGAAGCTTGGGCGAGTTGGTGATTCATCTTGAGGTTACAGCGCAAAAGACAAGGACAAAACGAGTGACACACGAAGAGACAAACACAAGCGCTGACTTACAACTCCTTTGTATTCTTCTTTGTGTGCCTCGCGTTTTGTCCTTGTCAGGTGCGCTGTAACCTCAAGGTATTAGTTTACAAATTTTGAGTCAACTGTGCATCCACAATCTCGGCAATATGTTCCTAAATGTACGGAAACGGCGCGTTTTATGTTATATTTATGTTCTCGTAGTGTATCATTTATACATCTTCCTGTTTGGACGATGTATTGTTGGCTGCAGGTGATGGGAATAGAATAAGCTACCCTTTCACTATAAGAAGTAGAACGGAACTTATACTTTTTTTGCTGTCTGATTCTTTATGCGATGTGGTATGGACTTATTTGAACAAACTAGATATACCTTCTAGCATATTATATAAGGTATACATATACAAATACATATATATATGCCTTTTCTGCTATTTTAAATTATACAGGTGTGTTTTTTAAGCTTTACAGGTTTGTTATATAAAAGTTGTGAAAGCTACACTTATGCTGGTTTGTGCAGATGAGTTATACGGCCAGGGGGGGGGGGCATAGAATAGGGGCTGATCGTAATGATTAGTTGGCTAATTAAGTAAAGCTTGGTAATTAAGTTTCTAAGTTATGAAAATAGACATGTGGTTTCAATTAGAAACTTGCTGAGCGTCATCGAAAACCACTAAATCAGGAATTTTCAGAAAGACGTTCAGCGTGTGAGGAGCGCAGTACTGCACTAAGTTTACCACTCGTGGAGCAGGTACAAGGCTAGCGGTTGCGGTAGGGCGCCCGCACGATTTTTCTGTCTCTTATAAGAGCCCCAGCCTTGTACCTGCTCCACGAGTGGTAACTTTAGCGCACTAAAGCGCTTCGCACGCGCTCAAAGAATTTCTAAAAATGACTGATTCAGGGGCTTTCGGATGACGTTCAGCAAGTTTCTAATTGGAACCATATTACTGTTTCCACTTATCATAAAGTTAATTAACAAATTTTAGTTATTAGCCTACTGATCGTTACGATTAGCTCCATATACTATGTCCCCTGCCCGTATAACTTACCTGCACAAACCGCACAAGTGTAGCTTTCACGGCTTTTTTAAACAAATCCGTAAAGCTTAAAAAAAACACCCTGCTATACCTTCCATACATTTCTGTCATGTTATGCCGTTCTTTCTCACTTTTTGGCGGCCGGTTCTGGCATTGAAGTCAGAGGATTTCCCCATGTGTATGAGGTATGGTAATGATCATTCACCGCTTTTCTAGAACACTTTTTTTTTTGCATATTGACTGAAGTTTGGCTGACAGAAAAATCGACCCTCGACTTTTTTTTATAGAGTAAGCCTTTAGTAAGTCCCTTTTCATTTGATACTCACCCCTTCCAATGATCGTGACTTGGTCGAGGATAAAATGACACCCGCAATCTGCACAGTGGAGGGGTAAGTGGCCTCCAGCCGTTATCCGTGCGGACCAGTCTTGACAGCCTGTCATTTACATAGAGGCTTGTTTGTTCAATAAAGGTTCTTCCTCACTTAAAGGCCGACCTGCAGAATTGTCTTCTGCCGGGCAGAAAACCGGTTCCCAGTTTCCTTCTCTCCATTCCCCCTCGCACTCTTATCTCCTCATCTCTTAACAGGACCGGGTCTCTGAGCTACTCCCCGGAGAAAGGAGGAGGGTTTCTCACGATCTCTAATGAAAAGGAGAAGTTGAGGGAGAATGTTCTTTCTGGCTGCTCGTCAGTTTTTAAGCAGTATTTTGTGAACGACGCCAACAATGCACTCTGCTGCATATTTATTTTTGTGTTTAACAGAACAAAGGGCCTTGTTTCTCGCTCGGGTTAGCCACTCTGGAATGCAGTTGTGCCAACTTGCAAATAGCGGGAAAAACAATAGGAATATCGTACCGCTGATCCACTTTTTTATTGTCAGAGATCGCTTTTGTCAGATTGCGGGATCTACAACAATATAAATAATAAATAAGTGGCACAGCGGTGCAATGTCCCCATTGTACGTATTCTCTGCTCCCTGCAATTTGGCACGACTGTGTTCTCGAGTGGCTAACCAGATCGGGAATAATCCCTTTGTTCCGTTAAACTGCAAAAATCAATATGAGCGTTTCTAAACGCAAACACCTTCGCTAGAATGTCTGGAACTTTACGATTTAGTTGACTAACTTGATTTACAGATAAGGTGCTTGAAGGAATGGATGATAATGCTAAAAATAAGATGACACTGAAAAGGAATAAAATGGTTCATTTCAGATGACATTATCGGCCGTGATAGACGTCAGATTATAAAGTGATGGGTAATTAAATTATTATCAAAAACATTCCCCGTTAGCTATACAAATATTCGCCCCAGCTGGCATATTCGAATTATAAATGTCTTGCCGGTCGTCAATAATATGCCATAGCAAGAGTATAAATTCGGACAAAATAATTTACTCCGCGTTAATATGTGGCAAATTTAAACCGCGAGGAAACAGAAATGCCGCAACTAATACGCTAGTTAGATGGACATGCTTGACTGGCGTTATGGTTAACCACATGTTTACCACACTGTGCTTTTCGACAACTTTCTGTGGCTATGCAGTCTATATCCCGTCAGGGCCTTGAGGGTATAAAAATAAATAAATAAATATATAAATAAATAGCTATGGGCGCTCGTACGATCCAGTATCTTGAGCAGCCATCAAAGCTGTGCACGCGTACTCTTCACATCTCCTGTACTTGATGTACGAGAATATACTGTGGATCATGTGGATGAGAGCAATTGTAGTTAAGGTTGCCCGTGTTACTAGTGTATAAGGGCAGAAAAGAGGAAAAAAAGACAGAAGTACTATTTGGATGCGAGATCAACCACCTTGGCTGGTATGAGTGCCTTCATGTGCGCTTCGCATAGAGGGATGCCAACTGCCTGTTTCCCTTTCCTACACCCTCTTCCACCGCCATTTTGGTCCTCTCATTGTTTCTTCGTGCGCCGGAAAGTGGTCTTTGTGTCCATCTGTCCTCCCATCCGAGGGGGAAAGATGCTAATCCTCCCTCCGTGGGTTCCACAACCCTGCTCCGAACTTGTGAGATAAGGTGCTTGTTTCCGGGAGGGTTATAAGCCCCACGGATTAACGCCGAGAACCAAAATGGCTGCTGGTTTGTCGGCGAGCGGTATTACAAAGAGTGGCATCACCCTAGCAAAGCGCACATGAAGGCTCCCTAGGCTGGTGCGGTTAGCGAAACATCGCGAGGTGATATTAGAGATCTGTGTCGTCGAACGCGCAGCGTAATTGTTGTTGTTGTTTTTCTTTTTTTTTACTTTTTATGCGCAAGGTAAACTTCAAAACAGCCTAACTGCCAAAAAGAAAATGGATCAGTAGCCGCAGCTCGGAGCATGTGGAGCGAAAGGTCGAGGTACAGAACCCAGAGGTCCTAGGTTTAAACCCCGCCCCTTCCCCGTTTCCATCCGGATGAGCATCGTAGCGGCGTGCGGTCGTACGTGCGTGGTGCACAGAGGTGGCAGTAATGAAATTACTGTAATTGAATTACAGTAATTAGATTACTTTCGAGAGTAATTTGTAATGTATCTCATTACTTTTTGATGCAGGTAATTTAGTAATGTAATGAATTACCCTAGTGGCGGTAATTGTAATTAAACTCGTAATTACTTTTGGATATTTCAGGCATGTTCTTTTTTTTATTTGCCCGGAAATGAACAAAAAAAAAACAGTTCTTGCATTTGCAAAAAAATAAAGCTTCTTTAAAAAATAACGAAAAAGAAACGACAAATGTCGGTTTTCGTTTGTGGCCGCTGGCTCGTGTGACGGTCGGACTGGGTGCCTTTATGTGCGCGTTGCTTGAAGGCACTCTAGGTTGGACTAGAGGGTCGTGCCACCTAAATCCTGCTGGGTTTGTGTTGCTGCAACCAAGAATAGGCTTCCCCAAACATGGCTTTTGTCCCCCTTGAAGATTATCTTGCCCCGAAGTTCACACAAAGAAGACACAGCCCGCAGGGATAATCAATAGCAAGGCAATCCGAACCCAGACGCATCCAGGGATCGACAGCGTGCGCAGTAGGTATTTCGGAAAAAACGTGAACCCACAACACAGACAGACCCAAAGTCAGTCGGTTCGGTTTGGGAGGACATGTTGGTTCGCCTTATCTGTCTTTGGTTTTGCCCACTGGCTTGGTGTAGGGGTTGACGGTTGTTACTTTGCAAATGCAGAGCAGAGTGCGTTCTTTCTTTTTGTTTAGCTCCTCCTTTAAACTATATGAAACAGTAATTTGAAAGTAATTTCATTACTTTTATGCGGTAATTTGTAATTGTAATTCATTACTTTCGTGTAGTGGTAATTTGTAATGTAATTTAATTACATTTCGGTCGTTCTTAGAAACGTAATTAGTAATGTAATTTCATTACAATAAATGAGTAATTTGGCCACCTCTGGCACTGGTGCGCCTTAAAGGCCGTAGGGGAGCAGTCTTACTGAACTGGCTACATTGCTCATCTACAGCGGAGACCGCAGGCGCTCATTGGGGCTGCCTTCCTGCTGTATAAACATACACACAATGCAAGTAGCTTCGACAGCCTCACTTCTATATAGGCTGAGATGAATTTCGTTTTCTGACTGATAACTGTTATCATGTGTGTTTGGACGCCCCAATCTGCAATGTAAATGTTTGCAAATAAGGATAATTGTTTAAAGATTATTAGCGCAGTTTAGGCATTGAGCTGCCTAACTACCACATTTCATTTATGCACCAATGTCCGCCGCGATCTGCTACCTAGTTAATCATAATAATAATAACAGTTTATTTCCATTACACCTAATAATGGAGCCAAGAAAAAAAAGCCGCGCTACGCGGCTTGACGAGTTCTCAGCTCCTGTACATTCTGCAGAAGCGTCGGAAATATCAATGTACAAACAAAATCGGGCATAATCACAATAAATACGAAAAAAAAGAAGAAAATAACAAGAAAATAGAAAACGTCACTGAGCACCATATTATTATAGTTCACATTCGCAAATCAACACAAAACATACTTTTAAACTAAGAGAAAAAAAAATATCCCATCTACCTATATATGCAATATCATGCGTGACAGAGCGCAATTCACCCAGACTTAATCTATCTATGAAGACACCTTCAGATTGCAATTCATTTAGAAGCTTTGGGATTCCGTATGCTAACATTTCCTTTCCAGTGTTTAGCCGACACGTTGGTACGTGCCAGTAATCTGGATTACGAATTTGGTATGGTACGATATGTTGTTGCAAACCAGACAATTCTACCAGGGACGAATTGTTGTAAAGATATTCTGTTCTACGTTTTGTGGACAGCCTATAGTTATAGATATTGTGAATACTGAGTATATTATAAGTTTTAAACAGTTATATCCTCCTTCATTTCGAGTATTCCGGTTTTTATCCTCAGTCTTTGGTGAAATACCTTCTATATCTGGTTTTTCCGGGTGGGCGCTACGTCTGGCTATTGTAGTATTATCTGATTCTTTACATGGTGCCGTTATTTTGGTTTCGAGTCTAAAGACGGGGCGAATGTTCCTTTGCAGGTCGTGCACAGAGCAGACGTGCCCGGAGCCGCAGCCCCCTGGTGACAACGCCGGAACTCCGTGCGATGCGGAGCTGCTCCCAGAGCTGTTTCCGCGATACCAGTGAGATGAACTGCGCATGCATGCATTTTTCCTGTTTGCGTTTTTGCTGGGTTCTAATTTTGAATTGAGCTGAACTGGAGCGCCTCGTAAAGCCCAGCGCGTGATGCCGACAGCCTCCGAATAGATGGGAGCGCTGGACTTAGTGTACGTAACCTTCCGGAGGCCAGTGCGGAGCATACACTGCTCACGAGTTCGCAGTCTTCTCCCGGGCGTTTATTATAAAACATAGAAAAGAATGCAGAAAGAGCCGAAATAAAAGAACGAGAGATGTTTTCACTCCGTGAGAGTTCGAGTGCAGCACTCGTGCGTCTTTAATCTGGGCCTCGCGCTAGCCTCCCCTAAGTGACGGAGGAGATTCAGATGTTGCTGAAACATAGCAAATGTTGCTGAAACCCGCGTGGAGAACATTTTCCGAGCTACTGGTTGCTGGACAACTAGTACCTTCGGGACAATTAACGCAAATACTTTTTTCCGTTTCCGTTAAACTCTTATCTAGCGGTCAAACTTTGGAAATGACGTCGACTTATGTGGCAAGTCATTCCTCCTCCCAGCAATGGCACCTTTTTTAAATCTGAACAAAGAGAATTCAACGATAAAATAATGCCGTAATGCTTTTGGAGCGATGGAGCATGTTTCGAGGGAAAATCGTTGAAAGGGTTCCTAGGTAATTAAGAATTAAACGGGTCTGACGAGGAACACGGGCTGCTCCGGCCGCTGACCAATAACCGAGCGAGTTCAGGCAATCTACTAGAACCAATTAGTTAACCAGATATCAATGTCTAATTTTGCCAGAGTTGCCTGTTTCAGTTTCTGCGCCGAAACGAGGATACTGCCGCGACGCGCAATTAGACGCCTGATCTAGCTCTCTAAAAATGTCATTTAGAAAACATTATGTCCTGCGCAATTACTATTTCCCAATAAAAAGTGGACTGACGAGGTAGAGGATGCGGTGGACGTTGTAACACGTTGAAGGCTGGTGCTGAGCTGTTGCAGTCGTGAAACATTCGTCTTTATTTCGTAAAGCGTATACAATTATTTATTCTTCGACGGTGTTTAGGGATGTGTCAGTGCACACGTATACATAGATAGACGCCACCAGACTACTGAATGAGATTCTCGAATGATTCCTTTAGCTTTTGAGATTGTAATAGACCATCTTTATAGGTACGCGTCTTCCAGTAGCTGCTGCACCAATTATCCGAGTCTGCCATTGTTTGGGAAGGTACTCTGAGCACGCATTGGGCACGAGGGTGACGTCAACATTCGGCGAGGACTCGGCATCCAATCACACGCTTCATGCCCGAGAAATTGGGTCCGCCCATGTTGCTCGATGAACTCTTGTTCTATCGGTCGCGGTTTGCTGAGTTCCGCAGTGGGGTGTGTACAGATAAGGACGGTCATAGGGCTGCCATATCTATTATCTTTTTTCGAAAACATTTTTCTATCAGATAGAAAAACATGTCCCCACTTTTGAAAATATGCTTTCCTTACTTTTGAAAAGATACTTTTTTTTTTCGCCAAAACAAGAGGCGTCGGAAAGGAGGCAAAAGAACGATTTTCCCAATTGCGAGTAGACGCTAGCTCTAGGGACACTGTAATAAAAAATACAACGTTCTACGACGTAAATATTTTTACGTATAAATCGCGCCAGCTAGTGTTATCTGAATTAGTTAAATTTATTTTATCGAAGTTTATATATATATATATATATATATATATGTATATACATATATATATATATATATATATATATATATATATATATATATATATATATATATGTAACTAAATAAAGACAACTTTGACTCTTGCACAACTATTTTATATTTAAGCATTTTGCGGTGATTTGTAACAGATTTTCGTATTTGTCTTAAGGTGGTGAACTGGGCCAATTGGTTGACAGATAGGGAAATGAGTTCAGAAAACGCGGTCAACGAAAACGAACAAACACGACAGGACAATACAGCATTGCCCTGTCGTGTTTCTCCTTTTCCTAGTCCGCGTTTTCTGAGCTGTTTTCCTCATTATTTTCTTATTCGTTTACTCTTTATTTTATTTACATAAAAAAAACTGCAGCACCGAAGCTGCAGCATTATAGTGGGTAAAACATAAAAAAACGCTAAAAAACGTTAACACTACAATATACAGCGGAGGCTGTCAATAAAGAAAATACGTAAAGTTGAGCGTAAATGAAAACATTCAAAATCAAGACCACTTCCTGGGACAAGTGGTCCCACGTCGTCATGAATAAAAACAGACTCGATTAACAAATCAAATTCAGTAATTGTGAGTGGAAAAAATGAATTGTATTATAATCTGTCCGACAACAAAAATACTCCATTATAGTTCTTGAAACATCTTCACGATTTGAAACATAATTGGACAATTGTATGTATAGTTGCTCTTGTCAATGCCTGTTAGATCGTTAAAAATTGCGAACAAGAACCTGAATCGAAAATATTTCCGTCTTAAAAATAATGGTTATATGTTCCAGTTGCAAATTTTGCGCACGGTTTTGAAGTTATTCCAACTTATTGAAGTGTTTCTATATCTTAGAGTTAAGTCTTTAGCCTAAAACTTTTATACGAAGTTTTTATTTTTTTGTTCATTTTTTATTTTAAAAAGTTGGTGTTCGACTATTATAAGTGTTTTACAGCCATAGCTGTTACGGGCTCTTCCCAGCGCTGGAAATTACCTTCATTGATGATGATGTAGTAGTAGTAGTAGTAGTAGTAGTAGTAGTTAGTAGTAGTTAGTAGTAGTAGTTGTTGATATTGTAGTTGACGGTGTAGAGCGGCCGTCGTCGATGTTGCCTAATCCGGGAAAAAAAGAAATCAGCCCCGCCCGCTTGAATCAAGCCCGTGTCCGCTGCGTGTGGAGCGGGCGCTTTACCACTGAGCCACACCACATTTTCTTTATAGCGTGGAATTACATACCCGCGCTACAGCATTAATAACAGGCTTTAAACTCGGGAGTTTTGTAGTACCCAATTCCCACTGCACGCGCTCTTTAAGAAAGAAAAAAAAATCAAGAACAAAAAACAGGTGTATAGAAATAACAAAAATTGCAGGAGGACGCTTAAGCTTTCTCATTAAGCGTGGAACGTGATAGCTGAATACAAAAATCCCGTTCGTTCCCAAGCCGCCCAAGCGTGTCTGCGCGGCCTGCAATAAAGAAACAAAGAAGTGTCTACGTGGCCTAGTCGGTAGCGTGGCTGCCTCGCAACCGAAGGGTCGTAAGCTCGAATCTCGCCCGCCCAAAAATTTCTCAAAAATCCCTTTAAGGCAAATGAATTACTTTAAATGGCGCGACGCCATTTGAGACACGCGCGAGGTCATGTGGCCGTGACGTTGTGACCCTATCGACCAATCCTGGATTTTCCCGTTCGCCACCGACGCCGACGCTGTCTATTCTGTGACACAAGCTCCTTAAAGGAATACTACAATGAAATGTCGCCACTTATTTGTTGGTCTATACATGTTAAAGGGGCCAGTATTACATCGAACAGACAAGTCTCTTGTTGAAAAAGACACGAAAAGGAATTTTAAAACGTATTAAATGATTAGCAATGGCATCTGGTGGATGTTGCTAAAGCCTCCTTCGTACGTAATCCCCGTGTAGGAACCTTGACAGGTAGTGCTGATGTCTGTCTCGCCTAGAAACTATACATGCCTTGAACCTGACTTCCGGAGTCAGCTCTCCGGCCACGTACCACGAGAGAAAATGGGAAGGATCCCTTTCACCGTGACTCTCTTTTGTGTGTCCCAGTATTGCCCAGACGTCGCTATTGTGCCTCTACAAGATCGTAGAAGATTTACCCGTCACTCAAAATTTGTACAAAAGCAGCTTACTGTTGCCGTTGCACGGTATTATGTCTCAGCGACTGATGGTACTCCAGCACCGCATCCACAGGCCTTTGATGGGTCGCATGGAAGCCCAGGCACCATACAAAAACCAGCGAGTTCTTTTTCATTAGTGATGTGGCTGATTTTACCTATAAAGACTGAACGTTGAGGCGCGTTTGGTCCTGAGGGAGTTATGCTTGGTTGATTGCGCTGCACTGCTCTACCTTCCCAGGGAAGTACCTTAATGTGGGTGTTCTGCCGACAAATTGGTTGGATTCATTTCTCTAGACATCACTCTTTTCCGTTTCCAACTACGATGAACTGTAGCGGGACGTTACGATCCACCTCAGCTAACTCAGTGTGTCGCTGTGCCTCCACTCGAATGACACGTGACACTCACAGAGCATTGAAAGGCTTTTATGGCTTGTAGCGTCCTCTGTGGTCCACCTTGATCTAGAACAGAGTGTAGGAACTAGGCGACGTTAGGGAATCTTACACCCTGACCGATGACAGGCGTGAATGGAACGAAAACAGGTTGTGTCTTAAAAAATAAAAAATAAAATGACGAGTAAGTGGAAAGTTAGGTAGCGTCACTGAACCAGAATTGCGCCGCCGCGCAAGGAACACCACTGCACGTCGGGTGATGTTTAGACTAAGCAGCTGAAGGCTGAAATAGCATAACACCGTGGAGTTGGGTGATTGCAGATAAGATTGAGCAGCGGATAAATGGTTGACACTTTTCATTTTCTTGATATGTTTACGTCATCGACTAATTCGTAGTAAAGTGAATCCAAAACTATTTTGTCATACGAAAAGAGAAAATCTTCGGGCACAGAGAGTCGTAGACTATGAAGAGCTAAATGGTCACTCGCACTTTAGCGCACCACCGGTGTGGTCATGTTTGATCGTAAACAACGTAAGAAACAACTATATTTCAGAAGGGAGTACTCAAAGCCTCGCCTAAGCGAAACATAGCGTCGTCACCAGTGCGTATGCTCCAAGCCCAAACCGTGATTTGGACTCGCGTGTGCCGACGACGCTCTTTCTTTTTACACGCACACATTTGCTTACGTGCGATTGGGAGAAGTTAAGTAATATTGAGAAACAACGTCTGGGTGTAATAGCTTCCCGAGTAATAGTATTTGTTCATTGCGTTACCTATATTGTTAAAAAAAAAGTTTTAAGCCTCGAAAGATTGTACGCGCCTTTTCACATAGGAACGCAAACGTGTGGTCAGTATCGGAAACAATTTTTTTGTAATAATGATTAAAAACAATATTATGTTGTACAGCGGAGCTGTTAAGGACTAGTTTCCCCAGGATCGTGTCCGTCAGAAAACAAATAACGACACTGAACTCTGGACCGCTACCGCCATCTATGAGCGACGGCGGCAACTAGACAACCGGCTTGCCGGTTGTCTGGTTGCCGCCGTCGCCTATAGTATAGCGGCAACCTTTCCAGCCTTTGCACTCTGGCTTGTCGACTTGCGGCCGGCCATTACTTCATTCCCACCATAGTACTGCTTCGCTGGTCTTCCTTTTTCACCAAAGTGAAAAGGCTGAAAGTTTCTTTGTTTGCTTTTTATTTCCGTCACTTACGTTACTTTCTATTGGCCTCTGTTCTCGTGCCGAATATACGATTGAGGAAGGAGGCACAGCCCTTTTGCGTAGGCCCTTTTTTCGGTCCACACGGAGCCTTCCTGCGTGGTGTAAACATTACCCGATGTGCAGTGACGTCACAAACTCCAGAGGCATCACTTGCGCGGTGGCGCAGCGCTGGTCCGATGACGGTACATAGCTTTCTACTTCGTCTTCTTTTTTAAAGATTAAGCCCGAAATTGTTTTTTCTTCCCACGCTTACCATTGGTTAGGGCATAAGATTCCGTTACGTCGCCTGTTCCTGTGCTCTATTTTAACTTACGATATGAACCACAGAGGGCGCTACGAGTCATTCAAATCAGTTCAATGCCGTGTGGGTGTTATGCATAACACTCACACGGCTCGTAACATCCGCTATAGTCCATCGTAATTGAAAACGACGTATATTGCTGTTTAGAGAAATTACTCGAACTATATTTTCAACAGACTGCCCGCACTAAAGTATTACCCTAGAAAGGTAGCACAGTGCAGCTCTATCAACCAAGCACAACAACCGAAGGACGGTCCGCGCAAAGTTCACTTTTTATAAATAATATCAACCACATCACTAAAAAACAAAACAAAAAACCACAGGTTTCTTTCTATAATGCACCGTGGTGTCTGGGCGTTACGGCAACTGTGGATGTGGTGCTCGAGTACCACCAGTCATTGAGACCGAAACCCTCGAAATAGAAATTGACTGCAACATAGACCTGATGAAAATAATTTTTTCTTTTTCCAATTAAAAAAATTATTACAAGTTTTTGCAGATCTTTATTTACCGGCTTTTTAAGGATTCATTGAGAAAGTCTGGTGAAAACCGAGGATGATTATTGTTTTTTTTTAATTCGCGCCCATAGATTGCAGAGTTATATTGACGTCTTCGATTTTTTTGAAAATTTTCGAGCGAAATGCAAAAGAGAAAAAAAGCTCAAATAACTGAGCGCTAACTTCTTGTTAAAAATAAACAAATAACGAGATATTGTGTAGAAAATGTATCAGCTTAAATACTCAATTCTGAGATGTGCTAAGAAATCGCCGAAAAAGGCTTATATAAGTCAGAGCAGCGGAAAAGGCCAATTTAGTCTTTTACTTTACTTAAAATGTAAATATAAATAACATAAATATAGCTAAATAAAGTAGAACAGTTAGCCTACTTTTTAAATAAATATATTTACATAGTAGAAAGTATTCTTTAATAATATGGTCCTCAAAGTTGCGTCTACGTGAAATTGGTAAAAATTTTCTACCAACACGCGATTTCTCTTAGCAGAAACAAGAAAGTATGTTGCAAACGTAAGCTCCATTCCGCTGAGTGGCCATGTTTTGCTAGCTGATATAAAAATTTCGTTGAAAACAAAAACTTAGGCATGACACCCTATGACCGTCCCTATCTGAACACACGCCAGACTTGTACACGTTGCTAAAAAAGTAACGACTTACATTTACAAGTACACAAGGCTTTAAATTGTAACTAATTACAGTTACAATTAATTACCTGTCCATAAAAGTAAGAAACCGGTACAACAAAAAGTAATCCGTTACTTTTGTGGCGTTACTTTCTACTTTACAGTCCTAGGGTGAGACACAAAACACAAGCGTATAATGAAAGCGTTTATTGTTGCCACCAGTCACACTTTTGTGACCTTGAGCAACATGGCTCTCGAAACTCTCGTCGGACGTCTTGCCTCGTTTGAAGATTTCGTCTGCCGCGCTGTGTTTGGCAACTTCCGGTTCCTTAGGAAATTTTGTTCAGCTGTTGACAAACGGCGATGATCTGCAAGCCTGTCTAAGCATGGTTCTGAAAGCTACAGTCTGGAGGTTTCCGAATTATGATTGCACAAGCTTGCAGCTCATTGTCGTCGTTTGTCAACAGTGAAATAAAATTTCCCTAAGGAACCGGAAGGTGCCAAACGCCGCTCACCTGTTGAGGCATTCACGAATGCCTGAAGCACTGCATTGCGCGCTTCTCGAGAAAAGTGGAACAGCTCTTTGCCTTGGTGAAAACGCGAAGCTTCGTTGTTACAGCCGGGGTTTGATGCTGTAACAATCGAAAAGTTATAAAAGTTGTAATAGAGGTAAATAAACATCCAATAAAATCAATGGATGTGAATATATCCCATAAATATATTTTAGTCGGTAAATATCGTCAAACGGTGGTACAGAAAAATAGGAAGACACGGTAATTACACATAACGATTAAATTATAGGTAATGTTTTATATAAATCTTCCCATTTTCTCTGAACATATGTCGTGCCTTGGTTGAGATGTCTATGAATAAGAGGATGGAGCTCTTTGGAAATACAACCAGCAAAAACATTGAATCCAGGAAAAAAACTCACCTGAGCTAATCTCACGGGAGTTAAGCTCACCGGACAAAAGCTCACCAACCTTTGTGCGGGTCCGAATGAAAGCTCACCTGTCTTTTGACAGATCCGGAGGAAAGCTCTCCTCAAATTAAATTCTTATCTAAAATGGTCGTCATCATTTAATCGCAGTAGTGCTGGTTGCATTTAAGGCTTTCTCACGCAGGCGGTACACCGTGCAACAGAGGAAACGCGTAGCGATATTTCGCATTTTATTTAAAGAAGGGGTTGATCTGCGTCGAACTTTTATCGCGTAAGTTTGTGCCCTGATTGAGCAAGTAGTGTAACAAAAAAAGTTCATCGTTGTCTATGTTGACAGTGTCACGCAGTGCACACACTTCATAGAAGGTCGCTGCTCTGTTCAAAATAAAAAGAATAAGTAAACCATGTAAGATATCTTTTTTTTAAATTTATGTCAGATTTATTTGGTTTAAGAAAGACTAATATCAGTGCTGCTAGAAAATATTGATGATTTATCATTATACACGTTTTTTAAACACGGCAGGTTGTTTGATGAACTTTTCAGATCAGTGAAAAAATGCGGAAAAATGAATTACCGCAATTTTAACAACTTTAATTCTGTTCATGAAAACCCCGCCATACTAGAACAAAAACAGCTTAGTAGTTTTTTAGCAAAAAGCTTTATTGGCTTTTGTTTCGCGATCTGACTTTCTAGCAATAAAACATTGCTTTCTAAGCATTTGTTTCTATATTTTGCGTTCATATTTCATTGAAAGAAGATAATGATAATAATAATAATAAGTTTATTCACAAAGAATGCATACATACAATTCACTCAGTATCACAAAAGCGCTTGCGTGCTTGTGCATGAGTATTAAAAATATGAGGTAACTTTCGAACAAAGGTAGAAATACAGGTCAGCGCATCGATTTGCCAATACATTGATTTAAATACAAAATCTATGGCCATATAGAAAGCACCAAAGTGTAAAAAGATAACTGTAGAAACAAATATTTTGGGATTATTTTTACGGGCAAGGTTTGATTACATCGTAGTAAAACCGGTGTGACTTAAACCGCGATTTAAGTCATTTTTGATTTGCACTTTCATCCTGGCTGTAGCCCTCGTTCCACTTATATGTCGACCGATTGCCCGCGTGAGCGTTGCCGTATTCCTTCTGACGCAGCAAAGCTAGAAAAATTCGGCCTTTTTTATTTTCCGTTGAATAAGATAAATAATTGAAACCACTGAAAATGGTGAAATGTGCAGGTTTGGCCATGTCGTTTCGGTGTACTACCTAAATGGTCATTTCATAAATTAAAATCCAGAAATTACTCAAGCTGCGGCCCTCTACACTAGCTATATTTGCCCCTTTAGTTTTTTTTTTTTTTTTAATTAGCGTTGTATTGAAATTATTTATTTTATTTTTTGTCGGGCAACGCCTGACGTGTAACAGGATTTTTTTTTATATTTAAAAAATATAGTCTGCTATACCCCTTTCACCCTCAGGCTGAGAGTAGAAGCTGAGCCTTGAGCGCGAGCTCGCTGGCGTCCGCAGTGCTTTGGTTGGCGCGTGCACGCTTGGCTTAGCAAGGACTGAAAGCTTGCGCTGTAGGCGGAGCTTCTGCTCAGCTTAAAGGGACAATGAAGGCAATTTAGGACATCTTTTGGCGATTGAACTGGGTTCCAGGCACGTCTCAGGCCACGTTGCCCAAATTTCAGCCGAAACCGGCGCTTGTGTGCCGCGCAAATCAATAAAACAGTCGCGGTAATAATTGCACCGGGATCGACTGGGGCGACGCCCCGAGAGTTGCGGGAGAAGCCAGGAGAAGCGGAGCTCGCGTGACCGATGCGGGGCCAAGACGCGCGACGTCACAAACGGCGCGTCGCGCCGTTTGTGACGTCGCGCGCCTTGGCCCCGCCAAACGGGCTGACGCGCGCCGTTTGCGACGTCGCGCGTCAGCGATTGTCGCTGACGCGCCGCTTGTGACGGCCAGAACGGCCAGATCGCTGCCGCTCTCCCTCGGCATCTCCCCGGCGTCCGTCCTTCGGCATGCGGGCCGCTCGTTGCCGGCTGTGCGGTCTCCGTCGGGTGATAGCAGAGGCCGCCACGCACGTACTCCTGTTCCGTTGGTGTTCGGTTACCGAACGGAAGCTCGAACTCGCTCGCGAGAGCGGCATTGCCGTCCATGTTGACAAATTCGGCGAAACGACCGCGCCACCGCGCTGCTATAACCCACCGCGGTAACCAGAGTCTCGACGCCCTAAATGCTACCGGTACCGACAATTCACGTGTGACGTCACTCCGTACGTCACCTCCGTTTTCGGAGGCCCAAAAACGAGAAACACAGATAGTTGAGTTTCGGTTTCTTCAGTTCTTTCGTAGGTATAGAAATATGCGTCACAAATGTCTATAAAAATTTAGGCGGTATGCCAGGTTCCCAAGAAGCCTAAAAACACAATTTAAAACAAATTAAATTAAATCGCCTTCATTGTCCCTTTAAGGGGTATTCACACGAGGAAAAAATCACGGAGAGTTCTCCCCCGCGCGCGCGCATCACGGGGCGAAAGCGAGGCCTTCGCGGGATTTCTCGCTTCGTGTGGGAATACCCCTGATTAGGCATATAGTGCAAATTGACCCTATACGCATCATGCATCCCAGCATACTTCAGTTGAGGGCACGTATTTCAGCTGAGTGAACGCCCCAGTTCTTAGATTCGTAGGTAGAGCTTTCCTTCGCATCCGTCAAAAGGCCAGGTATCTTTCTTCGCATCGAACAGTTTTCCGGTGAGCTTTTCTCCAGCGAGCTTTTCTCCGGTGAGCTTTTCTCCGATGAGATCTTGTCTGGTGAGATTTTCTCCGCCGCCCACATCAAAGCGTCCCTCAGAAGACAAAAAAAAAAAGTCGGTTAGAACGGAAATGTAGACGCACGTAAGCCGTGCCTACCCTTTTATTGGTGCCGTCCAAAAGTATGTAGCACGGGTCCGGGCGTACCACAGCTGCAGTTCTCTTTTTGCCAAATTTAAGGTGAGACAACGGCAGCGTCCCCGCACAGCGACAGCAGTCCGTTTTAATTTTTGTACAAATACGAGCTACATAAGAGTCTTACCTGATACTTTCCACTCTGTAGGTGTGAGCTAGAACCTTTATTGTGAAGCCGATTATCTAGGAGCTAGGGAGCGCGATTCTCCACATCGCGGTACCATCATCGCTGAGTTGCCCTATATTAGCGACGGTGTGTCCTAATATTGTAAAAAAAGAAGAAAAGAACAGACGCGACGCCAGAAAAGGGTTAGATGGATGTAGGCGAGCAGGAGCTTTTAGAAGATTAGGTGAAAAGCCGCACAAAGCCAAATGAACATCCGTATCTCTCAGAGATGATAATTGATGTCCTAATATATTTTGAGCGCATCCCAGTTAATGTCACATCCTTTTCGTTGGTTTCTCTGTTGAAGTTTATGCAGCGGAAAACGGAGCCTTCCTTCCTGTTGTAAAATTATGCAAACTGTCGTAGTCACTATAACCGAGGAGGTAATTGTCTCGAGCTTTCGGAAGCCGAGCAGTCGACGATCGTTTGGTTGTCCTCTCCGCGTCTTCTAAAGCCACTGAGGGAGGAAGGGACAAAAAGAAAAGGCGCGCACGATTACCCTACACCAGCTCGCTTGCACTTCGAGAGGTTTTTTTTGTGTCTGTTTGTTTTTGCGTTGGAAGAAAACTCTGACTTTGGGAGTTTGCCTAATATTGTTTGCACCGAAAGAGAGACAGAGAGAGAATGATAATAAACTTTATTAAGGAATCTAATGGCTACGGGGTTGTCCCAGCCTAGGCGGCGGCCAGGATCTCTTATGACCCTGGCGGTGTCTTCCGCACGCTGGATGACTCAGAGTTGATCGTCTGGGTCCGAGTTGAGCAGCACGGCCTCCCACTGCTCCCGAAGTGGTTATTGTGCACGACCTTCCCGTTTCGCCGTGGGTGAGCAAGCTGACGAGTTGGAATTTGCAGACAACCAAGAAAACGAAATAACAAAAAGATTTGAATTAAGCATTCAGGTGACGTGAAGAAAGGTTTTTGTTTTTTAGCATCTCAAGAACGCCAGTTGACAGTGTGATTCCGCAAGAGCTTTAAAAACAAAAAAGTGTTTTTGAACGATTTTTCGGTTGTTGGTGTTGTAGGTTCCCGCTTTTGCCCCCGTGAATGAGAGCGAAGATGTAACGGATTGCAAACATTCCTTTACGTAAATAAGTTACAATTACTTTGTAAAATATGTAATTATACCCTTACAAAATTACTGATAAATGTAAGGAATTACAAGTAATTTCGTTACTTGTAACGGATTACGTACAAGTCTGAACGCACCCAGTGATATTGCCGCGTGCGTGGCGGAGTTGGAAACGCACGCTCCTGCCACGCTGGCGGAACGGTGTTCTAACCCCGTTCGGTCAGAAGTCTTCTTTATATAATTTTGTACTGTTCCAGAAAGTTCCAGCCTATTCTCGGCTGTCGTCGAGTCTTTTGGTTCGGATTCTTCCTGAACGTAGCGAATGTATAAACGCACAGGAATGATCTGCTTTGCGCTGTACTACCCTTACGAACAATTTTAATGAGTTTCAATTGTTTCGAGTGTATTCTTATAGAATACATTAGAAACTCAATTGAAACTCATTCATCATTTCTAAGGATAAAAACAACGGTAACTCAACAGTCGCGCTTCCATCTGCCGAGGCAGGATTCTTGATTCCTTTTCTTTTAGTCTAGGAGCGCACATTCGCCTCATCAAACATTGATTTTAGGGCATACAGCCGGTCGTTTCTATGCGTGACAATATCAAGATCAAAAACACTGACGTTGGTAATGAATGTTTATTTTCTCCTATCCTGAGTGGAATTAATTGGGAGCGGTTGATATAATACGTGCTAACATTCGAGTCGTTTTTTAGGCAAAGTCTGGTAATTTGTGTACGTTTCGTCTCTCCAATGTGTTTATTTTTCGTTTTTTTTTCGCCCTCGACATGTTTAGGGGAATGCCTAACAGCTTGCAATGACTAAAAAACACGTTTTCAATGAAGACTTGACTTTCTTAATCTCGAACTCAACAGTAAAAAAAAATGGGGAGGGGGGGGCAGGAAAGAGGCACGTAGATCAGAAGGAATCAAGATTATAATAGAAAAATTCCTATTTCGACAAAATAAAACATGTATCTACAAATTGAGTAATCGCCTGTGATATATAAATGACTTATTTTAACTTTATTTTGGTTACAAACGATTAGAGTACAACAAACATGAAAGCTCACAGATTGACCCAGCTCATTTGTGCAGCTCTTTAATCTGAAAACTCGTTTAAAAAGTGAACGAAAAGTTGGTTTTCTACACTCGGTTTTCCGGACCGCAGCCAACGTTCTTCGATTAACAGCGCCAAGAGATGCTCCGTGATTAAGCGCTTTTTTCCGTGGTCGGGTTAGCTATAGTCCTTCGATACTTTTTTTCAAGTGAACCAATACAAATGAGAATGCACATTCCGCTGGAACAAAAGGTCGGCATTCAGTTGAAACCTCTGTTGTGCGCCGCCATTCGCTTCCCTAAAACCGGTTGTCACGCAGTCGGCGCTTCAACAGTATGTCGCTACTCCTATACTTGGTTTCAGCTTCGGTCCGGGCGCGGCCGATGTTATGAGCCGAGGCCAATCAAACAGCGCAAAAAGCACAACGTCATGGCGTGCTCTTTGCGCTTGATAGGACCGGGCGATATCCGCTGCCTCTCTGTGCGTGCTCCTCCACCGGCTCAGCGCTATCAAGCGCAGAGAGCATCGCCATGACGTTGCGCTTTTTGCGCTGTTTGATTGGCTCTGAACATCGTCCACGCTCGGACCGAAGCTGAGCGAAGCATGGGAAGCTCTTTTCTACAGGGATTTTAGTGTTAGCCGGTAGAGAAAACGCAGAAAAACAACGTGCCCAATGACGATGCTCTTTTCGCCGCTCCTTGATGGCCTCTTATGAATCGTAGTGGTGGCTGTGTTCAGACTTAATCCGAACATCCCTGAAAGAAGAGCACCAGAAAAAATCTGCCAGATGTGAAGAACACATGTTTGACTTGATTCTCCTCTCCCTCGGCGAGACAGCTCGAGATGAGATGAAACAGTAATATGTACTTGATAACGGCAAACTTGTACGTAAGCCTAATACAACCAGAGTGGCGTTTCTATGCTTTTACTTTTCAGACTGACGTAACGTCTTATTTACTGTTTGAGAACAGAAAATCAGTAATATATCTCGTTACTTTCTTTCAGGTAGCAAGTAACGACTGTTCGTAGCTTTGAGTTTTTTGTTTTTTTTTTTGCAGAAAAGCGCGCAAAGACTGGTGGTTGCTTTTTGGAAGAGCGTCGCCGACCCCAACCTCCCCTCTTTCCAGCTAGCGCTGTTTCGCTGAGACGTCAGACGAGCAATCATAGGGGGATTCGCAAAGTAAAGCCAGTTTATTGCCGAAGGAATCTACCCAAAACTGTTTCAAAAAGAATTCTTCCCAATCCTTAAAAAACTTGACAGGTTCTTGAAAAAAACACAAACCAGGTTAGAGGTGAGTTTTAGCGTATCTTTGACTTGTGCATTTTAATATCAGGAGCACATGACCGTAACGTGTCATGTGCTTTCAGGTTGTTTTTCCTGTGAAGTATTTGGGTCTAACGATCAAAAGTAACCTTAGATGGGATGAGCATCTAAATAATATATGTTCTAATGCGTTCGAGAAACTGTTTTGACAAAAAAATTAAAGGATTGTCCCTCGAATCCCAAGCTTCAAACATACCATTGTCTAGTCCGACCAGTTCTAGAGTGCGCCTGAATCGTACAGGGTATACATTTCAATAAAAACATTATAGGAGGTGGAGCGTTTGCAACGTCTTTCTGGTCGCTTTGTCTCATCAAACTAAGGATATTCTGTCTGCACGAATATCTATCGATATTCGTCAGTAACTATGATGCTAGAGCAGCTGGAACTTGGAGCCGCTTCACTCTTACGCGGACAAATCGCCGGGCTAAAATTTCTTCATTCAGTCGTTCAAAACAGCTCACAAATCAAGGAGACTAAATAGCTTTAAAGTGATTCGACCATACTTTGCCCGGGAGCTAAACTAATTCAAAAATCGTTCTTTCCTCAACACAATTGAACGATGGAATTGCTTGCGACGTTACTCGTTCAAAGCATAGATGCGAATACATATGATCATCGTGTTTTGTCACGCCTGATGTAACCGCCTCTTGCCTGGCAGCGCTGCTGCCTGCAGTATTTGAAATAAACCTAAACCAAAATAAATAGGGCGAGAAAACGAAAGCCTCATCTCTGGGTGCCACACCATACCTAGAGGTTTCAGTTGCCTTGCGCCTGCCGCTTATCAAACAAGAACGCGTGCAGTGCTTTTGACTGCTCGGGTAAGGTTTTCTGAAAGCACGAAAATGTTGAGATCTTCATAAAGCGCGAAACACATGTACGACGAGAACTGTCCGATCCGACGTGCGGACCGGCCGGAATAACCCTGGGGCGAGGGCTTTGCATAGCACTGGAGAGCGTTAAAACCCTCGCCTCCGACCGTCGTATTGCGCGGTCGGACGCCGGATCGGACGGTTTGCCGTCGTACATGTGTTTCGCGCTTAATACGTCATGCATTTCCTCCTCGCACCGAACTCGACGGGAAGGAGTGGCTCCAGCGCTATTTCGATAGCGCTGTTGTGGCTGCTTGGCACGAACATCTGGAATATAATTTTCATATTCCGAATCTTGAAGACCAAAGAAAGATGATTTAAGTATTCGTTCTTATAAAATACAGAACAGCTTCAGTTTTCATTAAAACAAGCAGAAATTCAACTGTCTATCATTTTCAATTTATTAGGGGCGAAGCTCCTTAGGGTCTGGCCATGTCGTCCGCCCGTGCCGGCCGGCGTCCGTGCTCACATAAAGAGAAAAATGTTTGCGCAGTCGACAGGACTGGATCCTGTGCGGGAGACCCCAGTGGCTTTCTAGTCCATCGCCTTAACCACTCGGCCACCACTGCGGGACGAGTAGAGGGCTCTGAGATGCGGTAGTAACTCAAGAGTTGGGGATGTCATGGATGAAACGTTGCATGCAGCCGCTCAACGTCTATACAGGAGAGGGCGCTGCGGTCAGATGCGTATATAATCGCGTTAAACTTTGCATGCATTGGCTCAACGTTTATAGACGAGAGGGCGCTGCGGTCAAATGCTCAAATGCGTATATAACCACGTTTCATGCCACACATTCTCTTTCTGACATGGATGAAAACAGAGCGGACGCCGCTTCGCCCCAATGAACATCATTCACCACGTCGAGATGCGGTCATTTTTTTATTTTTTCGGCTTTTGTACGTGACTTTTTGTTTAGCTTCATATCGGTGAACCATCGCCTGTCTTCGTTGTCGCCGCAATGTGCAGGTGAATGATACGTGAGTGATATACCGCCAATGAATGGATGATATACGGCCTCGCGCAAAAGCAAAAAATATAAACTCATTTGGCTAATGGCTAGTTAGCGGCTAGCGCCTGCGGAGCTGTGGAGAGCAAAGTGTCGAACCGGAACCGGAACCGAACCGAAAACCGGAACTGAACCGTTATTTTTAGCCGAACCGGAACTGAACCGAACCGAAATCTTTGCCGCCCTTTTGGAACTGAACCGGAACCGAACCGGAAAAAAATATAACGGTAACCGGTTCAAAACGGTTCACGGTATTTTTTTTACAGACCGCATGTTTGAGAAATACAAATGGGCAGCTCTATTTCTATGTATTGATCAAATTGTCAAATACCGAATTGCAATGTTTAAAAAACTGTGGCTTTTTGCGGTGCTTTTGGATTGGTGCTGTGATAAATCATGTGTCACGTGGTCACGCGACATCAAGGTGCTCAAGACTTGCTGTCAAGTAACGTCACGTCACGTGGCCCCGCGGCATAGTCACGTGACTCTCTGCGTCCAGTGGATTTAAAGGGATACTGAACCAGGACTTTAGTGTCCATACTAGAGAGTTTTAGTAGACGTGCCTGATGACTCCGATAACCATACCCGATACTCTGCCTCCGCCTTTGCGCTTGCATATATAGTATCGTTATCGGGGGTATCGGAGGTATCGGAACGATCTACTAAAACTCTCTAATAAGTGGTGCACGTTCTTTCCACGAGCCAGCAGCCGCCGGTGTCCGCGAGCACACGCAACGAAAATGATGTCAAAGACCTCCATTGGCGCTTAAAAAGCCTCAGATACGCCAAAAAAATATATTTTTTTTCATGCTAGGCGTTGAAATGGCATATCAGGACATCACAAAAAAATTGTTTCACTATAGAGTTGCGTAATTTTTTTATAAAAAATAGAAATACGAGGCCCAATTCAGAGTTCCCGCCGTGCACTGTGACGTAACAGTGTACCGCAAGGTGTCGGGGCGGTCAGAAGGTAGGCATCGCCGGAAGTCACGTGAGTTGTATCCCTCCTCGTGCTTACCGCGAGCGCGTGTAATATTTTTTTAAATATTTTTGTTATTCTCCGCATTTCCACGAGCGATCGAAGCAGACAAGGTTTATTTTATTTGCCTTTGATCGCTTAATGTTGCTGTAAAGGTAGAAGAAGCGGAGTCAGTGAATTGACGTGATCAACTACAATGCCTAGAAGGTGCTGTGTGAGGGACTGTCCCGGTATTTCAGCAACTGAAGAAGAGATCACACTGCATGCATTTCCGAGAGACATACATCGGCCGCATGTGCACCTAGTAAACAAGTTCTACTCATGTTCTAGACAAAATACATACTTTGTGCTCGACGTTTACTTGTACTTTGTACACAAACCAGTTCGTATTCTTTAGACGGCAGGCATCTTTAGCCTGGAGAGTATCCGATGATTCAACGACCTCGGTGTCTGAACCTTCAGGAATGCGATCGGGCGTGTCGTATGCTAGCAATCCTAATTTCTGCGAGCGTTCTGAAATTTTTTTCTTCAAAACTTGATAGCTTGTTTTGCGCTTAGTATAGCTCTGTACGATCGGACTGATGGCATGCACTCGTACACTGGCTTGTACTCGCAACGCTTTCATCATTGACCTCCATCACGTCGATCCACTGACTCTTCGTCCTCAAATTTTACAGCACGCAAACTAACCAACGGTTCAGCGGTAAAGAGCTAGCGGAACTGAAACTTCGTTTTCTACAATCGCTCGTACGAAAAGCAGAATAAAACAAAAAATCTTAGGCACGGTCGCGGAGAGCACGAGGAGTGAAACTCACGTGACTTCCGGTGAACTCACTTAGTGACGTAGGTCGATGCCTCCCTTCTGACCGCCCCGACACCTTGCGGTACACTGTTACGTCACAGTGCACGGCGGGAACTTTGAATTGAGACCTCGTATTTCTATTTTTATTAAAAAAAAAAACTACGCAACTCTATAGTGAAACAATTTTTTGTGATGTCCTGATATGCCATTTCAACGCC